>BPLS01026173.1:0-17809 GCA_019656275.1 Rhododendron kiyosumense
TAATCAAATCTTGTAATCTTCCTTTCTTAGGTGTAGCTTTACTCTATTTAAAGGTGTACTCACCTCATTGTAATTCATTCAGAAATAATATCAGTATTTCCGTCTCTGTGTCTCTGTTTTCTATCAAACAACATGCAGAGCAACAACCCCAAGAGTTTCATATTCCCCCAAGGCCCAGCCAGAAATTGCAGAGGAGCAGGATCCGAAGCGGTGGCTGCTACAAGAATGGAAAATTCCAAAGCATTCGCTTCAGCAAGAATTTGAACTAATTGTGCCACAGTCAAGCGTTTCTGCCCAATTGCTACATAGACACAACACAATGTCTCACTATCCAAGGTGGCCCTTGAGTTCATTTGCTTTTGGTTTAATATGGTATCGATAGCAATAGCGGTTTTTCCAGTTTGTCGGTCGCTAATTATCAGTTCTCGTTGACCACAGCCTATAGGAACCAAGATATCCACCACTTTTAAACCTGTTTGTACAGGCTCGTGCACAGGCCAACTTCAATTCACCAAACCAGTATGTCGGTCGCTACATAGACACAATACAATGTCTCACTCTCCGTGGTGGCCCTTGAGTTCATTTGCTTTTGGTTTACTATGGTATCGATAGCAATAGCGGTTTTTCCAGTTTGTTGGTCGCTGACTATCAGTTCTCGTTGACCACAGCCTATAGGAACCAGGCTATCCACCACTTTTAAGCCTGTTTGCAAAGGCTCATGCACAGGCCAACTTCAATTCACCAAACCAAGGTTCATTCGTGTAGTGATTGTGGACTTGTACAAGGATATTGAGTAGACGGTTGATGTATCAGACTCGACCCTAGCCTTCGTAGCATGCATTCCTATCTCGGGTATCCAATCCCGCCACTCAGATGTCCAGCAGATTCCTGGGCCTTGACGAATGGCCGGCCACCTTTTACATTAAAATGTCTCGAAAGTAATATGATTGATCTTTGCCCAGAGATCACGAATCCTTCAGAAAATACATTAAGAACACCTGAACAAGGCATTCTGCTACATAGGAATTGACAACTGAACTCAATCATGCAAACTACAGACTCATCATCATCTCCCGATACATGGAGGCCTTCCTGCTGATGGATGCTGAGCAGGCCCTTAATGATATTTGTGAGCACAGAAAACTCACACAAAGGGCAATATCAGAACTTCCCCATGCCTCATGCTGAATCCAATCACTCCTCCCAAGTTTCTCAGTACCCAAACCAAATGCGTTGATTTTCTTATTTATTAGTATGCAAACTGCCATCTTCTCACCAACACCATCCACCACCCAACCCAGCCAGTGCAGCCACTATCGCACTGCCTTGCCTTACCCTACACTGCCAAAAGCTAAACCACTTCAGCCCTTCTCCCCACCATTCCACCCCTCCCCAGCCACCTCCTTTACCTTCCCTCTCAGAAATCTCAAAGTTGAGTTCATCTTCTCCTCACTAGAATTGGATCTGGGAAGGAGGGTTCAGATAAAAGAAGCTAGAATGATTCCCATTAGCGGATTTTTAGACATCTCTGGAGTTGATTGACGATTTCTTGAGAGAGAGAGAGAGAGAGAGAGAGAGCATATAACTGTGGCTGAAACTCGTCCAATTCACCAGATCCAAACCCTATGCACCTGTTCGTCGTTTGGGAATAGAACATCGCTGTTTCGTTGGCAGTTGGGAATTGAACACCCCTGCTTTGTTTGGCGGTGGAGTTCCAACAATGCTGCGGCATTCGGCAAGTGAAAATCAAACACCATAGCTCCATGGATTCTTCTCTCTTATTTACCAGCCCCAAATTCTCCTATCAATTAAGTGAGGTTTTTTCCTGCTGGGTTTCTTGGAAAAGTTCTGAAAGAACAAAGTATCAATGCTCAAGACTCGAATTTGTTTACTTTGGTCTCTGTTTTGGGGACTATTATCATCTGGGTTGTGGGAATTGTTTCCCCAATATAACTTCCAAAAACAGCAGAGTTTAGGGAGTGGAAATGAAAGAATTCAGTGATATTTTGTTCTCGACGTTTTGTTGATGACCCAATTTGTTTGAGGGAACTGTATGTTCTACTGCAAAAATGCAAGAACCAGCGTTTCATTCTGTTTCTTTTTTTCCCTTCTCAAGAGCAGTTCATTAATTTAATTCTGTGTCTTACTGGAATTTTGACCTACTTTAATATTAGTTTAAGTTTGATAGAAGTTACGTAGATTATTTCTCAACTTTGTTCAAAGGTCCAAGATTGAAGGGAGGAGACTGATGGTGACGGGCACCGGGTGGTGGCCGAAGAGAAGGAAATAGGGTGGGAACAGAGAAATAAGGGGTAGTTTTGAGGAATGAGTAAGTTAGAAGTGGGTACTCAGAACTTAGGGTGTGTGAATAGTATCTCCCCACCCTCGGCACCCCCCTTCTCTCGCTCTCTCCTAGTGAACATCTATAGCTGGTAAAAACCTAATCTTGTTTAAGTTCTGAACTTGTACCCTTTTCAGATTCCACCCTCGAAAGTTGAAGCTAACGACAATAATAGTTTCAACAAATTCAACAAAAATATGGTAATTCAGTCTGAAAAAGAGAGGAAAAAAGTAAAGCACACAAAACAACCATATAGTTTTTGCTTTTGGCATGAAAGAAATTCCTGTAAACATGGAACAATAACACTAATACTGGGGCATACCCAGGGGAAGAAAAGAAATGAAACCAACATCACGAGGAGCAAAGCAACCTATGTACAAAAGTAAAAGCTAAAAATAAAACAGAGACCAAAATTACATCCTCCAATTAAGTTCCCATCCTGAGTCTGAAACCCTTTTGACAAAAATGTTGGGCTGAGCATCAGGCAGCAGCAAAGAGAAAGCCTAGAAGCTATTTGTCATCTCAACCCACAAATTTGACAAGATAACACCTCATCTTTCCATAGTTCATCACATACCAAAAAACCAGGCAGCTCAATAAACATGTACCTTTAGCTTTGCTACTGAACATTCCAGCAACAGCTGCCAGACTTTCTTCACTGGTGTCCTGAACCTGAAAATGTTACATCCATTCTAGGAATATTTAAGGCAGCGTACTTTCTACAACAGTTTCCTTTATCATGCACAATAAGTATAAAAAATATCAACCTCAGTATCCAAAAAAAAAAATGCATATAGACGAGTCAATGGCCTAAGGAAAAACAGACGGAAAGGCTCTTAGCTATTGCGTTCATGAAGCCTAATTTCGTTTGGTTAGGTTTGGTTTGCCATGCCGACTAGGCGACTATGACACAGTTTGACCCGCTCTTGCGGAACTGTTGTGATATTACACTGATGCTTTCCCACAAACGTTCCCATCCAAGTTATCTCCCATGCAAGATATTAAACATTTTGTTAAATTGGTGCCCGGATGAGCCTCCTACCAAAGCAATCTAGGAGATTTCACCAAGTCACCAAGAGAGGGGGAAGAACTCCAGAAACATGTTGGAGATCTATTGGATAAAGCCTCCATCAAGTGAAAGTTTTAGTCATTGTGTGATCCAAACTCTTCCAAATTCTATGAAAAATGGTTCTTTGAATATTAGGAGATCTGTGGTGATCTGTTTGATGACCTTGGTTCACAAGAAGCATGCCAAATGGGTGTTTATTACCATCAAAACAAGGCACATAAAACCTAATTCATATTGACAGAGGGAGATCTTGTTTAAGTAATTCTGAGCATGGAAACGAGCTGCACGTCCCTATCTAAGCTTCCTGATAAAAATCAGCTCACGTCTTGCTAAAAAGCTGATTTGTCGTATCTAGCTGCCGTCCCACCTTCAGGACAAGACAATTTCATAGAGAAGTTTAGTGCATATTTCTTATCAATATAAGCTGATAGCTTGAAGGAAAGATTGTGGGTCCCAGGATCACCAAGAGGCCTTTTGGTCCAAAAGAAAGTTACTATGGTACTGTTTAAAGTTACTTTTACTTGTTCAAAGTTATCAGTAACTATGGTCAGAGGACTGTTTCAAGAAATTTAACATCATGGGTCCATATGATTTGGCGCTATAAATTCAATTTGAGGTTATGCGCCCCAATCCTCTGACCTAAAATTTAAATGACACATCATTTAATACCGTGTGTCCCATAGGGCCGCTTCATTAATGCTATTTAACTTTTTTATTGTTATTTTTATATCTTTGCTTTCGGGATTCGAATATTATCTATGCATATGTAATTATATTTGAAGACTTGAAGTCTATCAGATGACAAACGAAAACGTATCTGCGGCTTTTATATAAGATATAAATTCAACGCCCCAAGTCCAATAACAATTTATAATTTATGCAAAGCTTTCTTATTTCACAAACGTGGATGAACAATGTACATTACCCAATATTTAAGTAAAATTCAAGGTGTCCATACTTAAAACCCTATCATAGGAACTCATATACATTAGTAGGGTAAGAAACTATGCTATGGCCAATAAATTGATGATTAAGTGGGGTATATCTTTAACCTGTACACTTGAAACAACCCGGGCAAGAGCTTTTACCATACCATCCACAACATTTGTGTTCTTGGGATTCCTGTGAGGAAGATCACAAGCAATGACTTAACAATAGGCATAATAAAGGAAATCTAGACGAGAACTGAAGATTGAGTTCCCCTTTTTGTTTTTTCACGAAGAAAGAGTTAAGAGGTCTATTTTCTTCTAATAAAAACTTTACGAGAAACTGGTCAAGTTACTACCACCAATGTTAATATTACTTGTCAAAAAGTGAAGTGTCTTCGAAATTGAAATGGTGTTAACATTTTCATCCTCAATATGCAACACTAACATAATCTAAAAACATTTCCAACACAAGGTTATCTTTTGAAAGTAGCTCACCCGCTCAAAACATCACTTGCATGGTAGCACTGATTTTGTTTCTTGCTCTTTTTCCAGGGGTGGGTGCAGATGAATATGATAAGCAGTAGAGGCGTACAGCACAGTGGGGAAATAAAGGACACTCAACTAGTGAACTACAGCATATTCTGGCTATATAGAAAAATGAGCATACAGGACAGTGGGGAAATAAACGACACTCAACAACGTGTATTCTGGCTAGATATAAAAATCATGATATGCATGTTAGACCACCAATTGTTCAAAAAGCTTAAGTTGCAAATTGTAATGAAACGGACCCAAAATGCATACCAAGAATTGTTCTACATTGTGGTCTCAGGATATGCATGAGCATCAGATACAGACAGTATTAATCGTTACATATGGAGAGAGTCTGGAGACCCGTGTCTAATTTCAATTTATCACCACGGATCAAGTGAGGGATCCCTTATTTTTGTTAAAATGCGGACCTCCCCTTTCCTAATCAAATTTTGATGATCTGAACCGTTCAATGTTCAATGTGTGCAGAATGTGATTTTAAGGGTCCCCACGAGAAATTAGCAAAAAATATGACCACAAAGTGCTTGTTATGAGAAGTTTTTAATTGAACCGTTCAATGAAAACTGCTCAGATCAAGCACTTTCCGGTCATATTTTTTGCTAATTTCTCGCGGGGACCCTTTAAAAATCACGTTCTGATCACATTGAATGGTTCGGATCATTGAAAATTGATAGGGATTGTGAGGTCCGCATTTTATTAAAATAAGGGATCCCTTATGGGATCTCTGACTGTTTCAATTTATTTTATTTAGTAATGTGGTTACTTATTATAATTAATAGTTACGAGAGCCACAGAATATTTTTTTATACAGATGTTCATATACATGTGTATGTATGTTTGGTTGGTCTGGTATGAGTTGTGTGCCACAGTATAACAGATTACTAACATTTAGAGTTGATTTATATATAATAAATTGGTAGTCATGGGGGCATTAGTGTAATAACTTGTAACATGTTAGAAGGTGGAGCAAGAGTCAAATACTGGGAGGGGTCCTAGTGCAATTTCAAAAGATCAGAGAACTTTGTTCTCTTTTTACCTGCGTGCTCATGGGTATCCACTTCATCTCATCATATTTTTAGCAATCAAGGCTAGGAGGAAGATTATTCCTGGTGGGCTACATCACGATCAAGCTTGGAGCACCTAGGTTTCTAGCAATTTGGGGTTTTGCTCTGAGGTAGGGTTTTCTATTAGCTACTTTAAAATGCAAGTAGTGTGTTTCGGAACTAATTATTTTTTTGTGTTCAAGTAGTATATTGATCTATGAAAAGACAATTCCTAATTTGGATGATATTGTGTAAACTTGATATTTAACGTGAAGATTGAAAATGGACCTAACGTTTGATTGGGTGTAGTAGTTAGCAAATGTTTCACCTTATCCTTAAAGTTAGCAACTTCTCTTCTGAGAATCATCACAGCTGTTGACACCAGATTTTGCCCTACCTATTACCATTAAAGATAATTAGAGACATTACGATTTCATGGATTGAACCAATCAGGATCACTTACGATTAAGTAAATTATACATAGAGAGATGCACAATTCCCAGCACAGGTAAAAGGGTGCAATAAGTATCATATTGCTCCCACAGTAAGATGTATGGCCTTCGTTTTAACGAGCACCATAAAACATCTGCATGTGCATAGCCTAGGCATGAGGCACATGATTTTGGGACAAGCATAGTCCCCCTTCTGCTTAATGGTCAAAAAATGGGTCCCAGTAACTCTAATCTTGATCAACCGGCCAGAACAGCCTGTGAGAGATTTAATCTCACATTGACACCGACAGATGCGTTTGATCTAACATTACTGAGAGATCTGTTCAGCCCTCATCAAAATCGGATAAAATTGACCGCTGGATCGTCACACGACTTTGCCAGCCTCCAGCAAAACAGGCCATTTGCGCTCAAAACCCCTTGCACGCACTTGAAAATCACCAAACGTCTTATATATTGAATATGATGTCCCTAAGCCTCACGTCAAGTTTTGTGCGTAACGGAACTTGTTTGTTTTTTTTACGGACACCACATCTTCTAAAATGGAGGATAATTTTGATCACGTACTTCGAGATCAAATTTCTTGAACCCTAGGATTTCTCATACTTGGGACTGCGAAAGTCTCATTAAAATTTAAGGTCAACCAGACTATGTTTGATCATGCGATTGAGCAACCACTAGAAATCAACCGAGAGGCTACACCCAGATTTTCTCAAAACTCACAGGCGATCTTCCATTTCCTGTCGAAGTCTTTACCCTAATTTTTCCAGAAATCCTGGGCGATCTTCCATTTCCTGCCAGAGGCTATACCCAAATTTTCCCAAAAATCCCAGGCAACCTTCCATTTCCTGTCAGAAGATACACCCATATTTCGCCATAAATCCTGAGCAATCTTCCATTTCCTGCTAGAGGCTATAACCAGGAATTTTCATCTAATTTTCGCCGGAGGCTCTGCTTGACTTTTCCCGAGTTATCATCTGGAATCTGTAAGTAAATTCCAATTATGTATTTCAAAATTGTCTAGTTTTTACTTTGAAACCTATAGCTTAGCTAGTCCTGAGCCAAGCAAATGTCGTCAATCTGTTGCGCTGCTCAGCCCAGTCGCGATCAGCCATTTCCTGTCAGAAGCTATACCCGGATTTCTCTAGAAATCCCAGTCAATGGCCAATCTTGATTTCCCTGTCGAAAGCTATACCCAGATTTTCCCAAAAATTCTGAGCGATCGTCCATTTCCTGCCAGAAGATCGCCCGAGATTATTGGGGAAATCTAGGTATAGCCACAGCAGGGAAAGGGTAAAAGGCCTGAAAAGTTGGGAAATATATAGGAAAAATTAGGTATTTTAGCGGAGCTTCTCTAGTATTCAGAGGCTAGAGAGAAGGTAGAGACAAGTTGGAATCAGAAGTTCTCTCGAAAAATGGTGGAAAGAGATGCTATTTATACTTTATAGTCAAAATAAGGGCTTCGCTTAGTCATGAAGCAAAAAAATTGTGGCTTTAAATGGAGAGATGTGTCACCACAAGAAGTTGACACATAGTTTATTTGGTCATGAAGCACAAATTTGTGGATTTAAATTGGGAGATGTGGCACCACAAAAAGTTGAAACATAGCTTTACTTGCTCGTAAAGAAAAAAGGTAACGTTTGGGACGCCTGAAACACGTCCTAAAAAGGTTCATGTAAATTCGTTCAGGGCAGTCCCCAAAGGTTTTGGGACGTTCCAGTGGCAGCATCTATTTTCCAACATTATCACCAGACCATTGGGAAAACGATCATGCAGTTCTTGGTTGATTTCTAGCTATACACGATATTGCATGACCAAACATAGTCCGATTGACCTAAAATTTTACTGAGACCTTCGTAATCGTAAGTATAAAACTATCGAACAAGCAGTTAATTCGTGACAATGTGGATTTCAATCTTTGTGCCTTAAATCACTACCTTTTAGGGTTCAAAATCCCTTGCTGGTAGTTTGAAATCTAGTCAGATAACCAGGTAACAACTATAATTAGGAGTCGCGACTCAGATTATAGTCGATTTAGGGCTTCTGCGAAATCAAAACAAGTTCTAACAACACTGAACAGGTCCAGATCTGGTCTAGTAGGGTTCAAAACCTTCTCAATATACCTTAAATGGTCTAAAATGGAGTGGTACCTCACACATCTGGTTGCAAAAGGGCTCAAATGTGATGCAATCCATTTTAGAGTGTGTATTTCATTTTTTGTCCTCTAGTGTTAGTGGGTCTATAAATAGGTGTGAGTCTTTCAATTGGTAGTTTTTGATTTATATCCCTTCGACTTTGACCGAAAATTCAATTTGGTCCTTCACCTTTCAATTTGGACAAACAAATACTTCCACTTTCAAATTGGTTCCAATGTCAACCCTGACTTGGATGCCGTTTAATATTTGGACAGAAAAAGGTCACTCTTTGCCAGAATTGTGATTATAATAAGCTAAGGGGGGTAACTGTGATTTTAACATTTTGATTTAAAACCCAAATAGGTTTCGGTAACTGTGATTTTAACATTTTGATTTAAAACCCAAATCGGTTTCGGCACTGTTCATAGCCGTGCCACTCTTGGCCAGAATTGGGTTCACCATAATTTCCGATCCTAAGCTTTTAAACCTTGCATATTAGTTGCGTAATATATTTGGAGAAGCTAGAAGAGATATTATTCTACCTCGATTCCGCCAAAAAACGACGAATGAGTTTCGGTAAATTTCAGATATTCGGAGAAGACGACGAAGAGGGGGACCTCGGGGTGGGCCATGGACTGAGGTGGTGGTGGATTTGTGATGCTCTTTGATGTCTGGGAAGATCGGAAAGTGGGATTCGAGCGGTGGGGTGGTGTATAAAGTAATGCTGTGTTTGGTTTAGTTTTTGAAAAAAAAATTGAAAAATAGTAAGGGTAATAAGTGGAGAGAGATAGAGAGAGAAATGTTAAAAGTAGGAAGAATCTAGGGGGTATTTTTTGGAAAATTCTTTTTGAAAAGTGAAGAGAACAAGGCATAAACCTGTTTTGTCTTTCTCTCTCAAACACCATTGGAGGTGGAAGCTTTCTCTCTCTTATCTTTTGTTACTGATTTTCAGGTGAATGTGGGGTGTTTTGTGTGTGATTTTCAGACCTCAAGTGTTGGTATATATATATAGAGGAGTGAGGGGGATGAGAGATGGAGTAAATGGATGGAGTAGGGAATAATGGTGATGGCTGGCTATGGAGGAGGAGGGTGGCGGTAGGTGGTGGTAGTGGTGCCGAAATGGGGAGGAAATAGGGAGTAGGTTGGTGGTGGTGGTGGTACGGCTGGGGAGGGGGAATGTGCTGTTTTACCCCTTTTTCTGTCCAAATATCAAATGGCATCTAAGTCGGGGTTGACATTGAAACCAATTCGAAAATGGAAGCATTTGATTGTCCAAATTGAATTTTCGGTCAAAGTTGACGGGATATAAAAGAAAATTTCCCTTTTTGATATATTGATTATAGATATTTGGGAGTTTAGACTCTCTGTGTCCCACTTTGGGATTTCTCTCTTAATCAATCTATTCACCTTGATTTGGTTTCATCATTTGGTATCAGAGCGCTTTAAGTTCAAATCCTAGTCCTTATCTCACCGGAGCCCTAACCACGCGGGAATATTTTATCAAAACCCTAAATAACTCTAACCAACCCTAAAATCAGCTCCTCACTGACCTATACTCAAAATCACCTAGAAACCCCATTTCGAACCCAAAACAGCTCCTTCGGAGTCAATCAAGACCTAATTGGAAATGTAATCACACCCTCCACTGTTCGAATCAACCTTCAAGTGACATGTACCTCCTTGAAATCAAACAGATCTGACTCACGACCAATGCTCGGGTTCTACAAACCAAAGTGATTGTACAGTGACATTCTAATGCAACCAAATCAAGGTGATAGATTGATTAGTGTTCAAAAAGTCAGCCGACTAGTCCCAGCCTAGGTGCTAGGCGGTTGTCCAATGCCTAGATTAGGCAGCCAATCAATTCTGCCCGAATAGCGCCTAGCGATTTTTAGAATATTGATTGATTAAGAGAGAAATCCCAAAAATGAGTTACAAATTGTCTACGCTCTCAAATATCAATACATCAAACACTACCAAATGAAAGACTCACACACCTTTTATAGACTCACTAACACTACAACAACAAGAAGACCCATGTAGTCCCCAATCATTGGGGGTATGGCGGTGAAAGATTGGAGACATACCTAACCTTTGGCAATATGCACAAAGTCACAAAGTGGTTGCTCTCAGAATACCACTGAAACAGTAGCCCCCTATACCTGTTTTGTTGCGGAACCATGCCCCAAATCAAAGCCACATGGCATCAGAGAGGACAGGCCTAGAGACCCAATTCAATTTTTGTGCACATTACCATGAAAGAAAATGAAATGCACTCTAAATGGACTGCATCATTCACTACTATCTTCTACTTCGAGCTTATACTCATGCTGATTGGGCTAACAATATCTCTGATCAAGAGCCAAGTCCAGTTTTTTTGTTTATCTTTGTGAGTCCTCATTTTCCCAAGAAGCAAGAAACAATCAATTATTGCTCCCTCGACTGCTTAAGCGCTATATCCTTTGCTACTACTGAAATCATTTGGCTCCATTGGCTTCCGTAAGACATCGATGTTTCGCTTCTGTCTTCTACGCTTCTCTAACTAGATTTCCAGCAATTAAATCTTCCATGCAAAGCATGTCAAGATCAATTGTCAATTCATTCGGCAGCATCTCCAATCAGGCACTATTAACTTCTGTTTGTTCCGTCCTCACTTCAAATGGCTTATTTCTGCAAGAAGACACGACAGCACGTTTTCTCTTTCTACTTGGCAAACATAGTATCTAGATATCATTTGTCTATCATTTATTGTCAGGGTAGTGTGGTCATTTTGGTTGCATTACGGTGTACCTAAGGTTAATGAGATTAGACTATATAACCATTTTAGCTTTGCATTATTCACAACCTTTAGCAATACAATTATTCTTTGTTTTTCATCTGAATTCATTTGACATTATGCTCATAACGGTGTAGAGTTTTAACTTCCATTTCTTTCCCGAATCGATCAACAGTAATTATTACGACATTCCATAACTATTGGAAATGACCATGGCATCTGATCGTTTAGTCAGAGAACACAAACCCGCAGTATCTAGATTTGTCAATGCAATAATTACTAATCACAAGGAACATGGAACCAAGTCATTGCTTTGCGAGAATACCAACTCTTTGGGCACTACCAGAAAACAAGGAAATAAGACAAAGCCATCAAGCTTACATGTCAAAGTTTTGGAAAAGAATCCGCATAGTCCGTGCCTCCACACAAAAACCCTGTGCAGTTACAAGCTCCCAAGTATTAGATAAAGCACTCGCTCATTGCAAGCAATTTACATACTGTTTAATACATCTGCGTGTGTGTGTGTGTGTGTGTGTGTGACAGAGAGAGAGGAAAAAGAACTTGTTGCCCACTAGGTCACTAAATTTACCCGCAGGACTTCAAGAACAAGAATGCGATGCCATAAAGGCAAATCAAGAGATATAACCTTCACCAACATGCTGAGAAAAACCTGCATTCAGAAAAATAAAAGCATGCTTATCTATCTTAGACATATAATTCATGGATAAATATCTGAGTACATGAGCAGAGAGAGAATAGATAATTACTTGGTTAGCCTAAAACTCATCAACAACCAAATACCATAGTCAAAAGATTTTGATGGACCTTATTACTAAAGATAACACATATAGGAATTGCATATGGCAATACAACATTTAGACATGTTGGTTTACCAAAGAGTAAAAAGATGTCCCATCCACAAGGTTTTCGGAGAGAAACAGAAAAAGTACCCTCTAAGAAGCATCAACATAGTCAATGAGTTCGCGTATCAAAGTCTTGGACATCTAGAACACGGAAATGTCCGCAAACGTTGCCAACTCGTGCCCGACATGGCAAAAGGAGTATCCGAAACTTTACTTCTGGTTTTTATCCAAGAAACAATACCCGACACAATTAGATACCTCTCCGGACACAATCCGACACGACACGTTGTCAGCCACATCTTTCATTCTGCTCAGATTTTATCTTCAAAGGCTTTTGACAAGACTAAGACTACTCGACAAAGTTCCGGTATTTTTAACCATGCCAAATCAAAACATAGTTGGTCAACCAAGAGTTTCGTATGGTCAATCATTCAACCTTTGAGAATTATATCCAGAAGTAAGACCACAGAACTGGTTGACAAGCCAACCGAGGCTAGTCAACCAAGGTTGACAAAAGTTTTATACTTGAGACCCCGTTCGTTTTGGGATTTTGGATTTAGATTTGTAGGTAATGAGTGTAGAGAGAAATAGAGTAATGATTAGAAATAGAGGTAATGATTGGAGAGAGATTGAGAGAAAAATGAGAGTAATGATTGGAGAGAAACAGGATAATGATTAGAATCCAAAAACCAAAACCTTTAACTGAACAAGGTCTGAGGTATCTCCAGCTTGCCTCCATGGTCATTGTGTTTGTCAAAGCTCCCTAATGACGAGCAAATGGCTACCAAATGAAACTTATCCAAAATTGACTAGAAAGCAACCATTGAAGCTTCTACAACGCATTGCAAAGTGTCGGTACACGTTTTCAAGTGTTACACTATCTTCACACTCACACGTGGTGTAGCAAACTCCTCCCAGTAGCTGTACATCACGTACGTACTCAATCACGCCTCCAAGTAGCTCTACCTTATGTAACTACGCCAACTCATCACTAAATGTCAACATAAACTAGTCCTAACCAAAGAAGCACGAATATTAACACCGGAGACGAACAAGACATGGCACGAACATCCAGGTACGCAAATTTTCTACAAAGTAGGAGATAGACACGTCAAATAAATACATTTGGAATCTATTCACATCAGAAATAAACAAAAAGCCATATAAATGTATATATATACATATACATGTATATATCTATCTCTATATATATGGGATGGTTCCGGGGACATCTAAAAAAACACCCCAAATCTCAATCTCATAGTTTCCGATCAAATTTTGATGATCCGAACTGTTCAATGTGTTTAAAACGTGATTTTAAGGGTACCCGCGAGATATCGGCAAAAAATATGACCAGAAAGGGCTTGATCAGAACAGTTTTTTGTAAAACGCTACAAATGCATTTTTATGAAAAACTGTTCGGATCAATCCCTTCCCGGTCATATTTTTTGCTGGTTTCTTGCAAAAACCCTTAAAATCACGTTCTGATCACATTGAGTGGTTCGAATTATCAAAATTTGATCGGAAAAGGAAAGGAGAGGTGTGGATGGTGCGGACCATAAGAGTGTGAATAGGAACTCCTGCTCAAGTCCACACCATCTTATGGTCCACACCTCTTATTTTTCGATCAAATTTTGATGATCCGAACTGTTCAATATGTTTAAACGTGATTTTAAAGGTACTTGCGAGAAATCGGCAAAAAAAAAATCGGGAATGGCTTGATCTGAGCATTTTTTCATAAATGCTGCCATCAACTATTTTATGATAAACAACATGGATCAAGCCCTTCTCGATATTTTTTTTGAGCTGATTTCTAGCAGATACCCTTAAAATCACATTTTAAACACATTGAACAGGATCATCAAAATTTGATCAGGAAATAAGAGGTGTGGACGGTGCGGACAGTAAGGGTGTGGATAGGAATTGGACTGTATCTATATCTATTAGTTGCAGTGAAAATCTTCTCTCTAAATCAAGTCCCTCTGTTTTAACAAAGGATAAAGAGTTTCCCATCCAATAAAATATAAACAAGCATAAACATTTTTTTATCCCTTTTTTTGGGTTCTTGGGCAAAACTAGGGGACCTAATTATGTCATGTCCCCCATTCAAAACAAAAAAAGGTTATGTCAAAAAAGGCATTGGGCTTCGTATTGTGAGTGTGAGCTTAATCAGCTATAGTACTAGCCGACATTTTCCTTTCTTTTTGGGCGCATTCAAAGTAGCTCAATCAATGCTAGCTTGTGTTTTGCTAACTCTCGCACTAGGCCATAAGAGATGACATAAAATATGCACACACTGCCACGGTATCTATTTTCAAACTTCATTATATTACATACGTACAATTTCTAAGTTGAACCCATCAATGATTGACTATTTAGAGAACAAACGATCCTGAACAACAATGTCAAATCTATCAACGATTCCCAAATTGAATTTTTTCTAAATTTGCAAAACCATTTATTGTCTTCTTCCTTGTCACCCCAAATGTGAGTAGAATGAATGACGAGTCTAGTTGTGTCCACAACATGTCTAAAATTCAAAACTATATCACGAAATTTGAGACTTTTTTGCATGCCGGCTATGTGTCCTAAATGTTGAGGACATAGGCGGGGGGATCGAGTGTGTCGGTGCTTCTTAGAGCATCCACAATTTAATAATCAAAACTTGCCACCTATGTAGCACTGACAGTCCACAAGGGCACCGTGTCCACGTATTGGACATGGGGACACGGCGGGGATATGTATTGGACATGACACGTGGCATGTCCAATAATTTTTATTATTTTTTGAGCAGGGACACGGCTGGGGACACACCAGGGACATGGTTGGGGGTCAAAATGTAATTTTTTTTAAATTTTGGGGGTCAATATGAAATTATTCAAAATATTTGGGTTAAACTGTAATTATGCCTTTGAAAAAAATTTATACAATTTGTGAAATTATTCATATACAATGGTTCATATTTTTTTTTATATATATGTACATATATTTATTTTTTATTTATTTATACACGTGGCGTGTCCCCCGTTGTGTCCGTATCCTCATTTTTTTAGAATTGCCGTGTCCGTGTCTGCATCCATGTCGGTATATGTATCCATGTCAATGCTACAGAGCTTGCCACATCAAATTTTGATTATCCACTTAGAAGTTGTTAAAGTTAGCAATGTCAAGTCCCACATTATTTTTTTTTGCCCATAATATCAAAATGAGTTGGCAAAAATTCAAACCGTCAATTTTTTTTCTTCTCAATCTAATGGTCTACATTGAATGGCATCTAGTAAAATAAGTGAAAGTGGAGAGCATTTATTAAAATTCATAAAGTAATCAATATAGTTAAATGCACAACTACTTGCCAAAGTGGAGAGTGAGTTTCACCTATCAATAAAACATTTGCTTTATGAAGAGTGAATTTCACTTTTCCATGGTTGTTGTACTTGATTGAAAAGATTGGGGGTCCAATAAATTTGGTTATTGGCAAAAGGTTGCTATTTGATTATCCAAATGCCCAAATTTGATGAGTTGCTAAGTTTGATTATTACATGGTTAGCACTTTTTTGAGCACACATGACACATTGCTAACTTTAGCAACCTTTTGGTTTTGATTATTTCAATGTGGATGCTCTTAGGTCCTAACAATATCACTGACAACTTACAAGGACTACCAGTACATCGATATGCTCAATGGTCGCAGAAATTTCTATTCAGAAGAAAGTTGAACAGCACTGTAAATGTACCTATTTATGTAGACTCCTCATCACAGATTCTCTATTGCTATCTTATTACAAAAATACTGAACTTAAATCCACCACCAAAAAGTGCTACAGTCATGGTAACTAGGGTTTAATTTTTGGTGATGCAACCCGTAATCAAGGTTGGAAATCATGGGTTAAAGGGGTATTCCTTTGGTCATATTTGAGTCTACTAAGTTACTTAGTTTTGCACTTAGATACATTTAACCACATGTTTCTATTCATTGAATGCATCTTTTAAGTTCATTTCATCACATTATTGCCATAGTGGTTATGCAATGGTTCATCTCCCGTTGTTCCTAGATCTCTAGGAAATAGGAATAGTCTTTTGTATTCAACATATGTCTGTTGTGTTTAAAAATTGATGTAGCTTGGTGTGATGCCTATGGTAATCTAGGTGAGAGGCCTGAATCTATCTTCTTCGAACCCTTATTGTTCTTCTCTTTACATCGTTCACAGCCCCAAAACAGCCCCTGTTTATTGTATTTTTTAAAATGTTTTAATCATCAATAGCACTATTTCAATTCTGACCTACATCAATTGGGTTTTGTACAGCAAACATATTGGTACTTTAATTGATTTGCTAAGCCTCTGGAGTGGACATTGGCAAGTTGAACTTTGGTTAACGTACAACAATCCTGTTCCCATGAACGGTGAAATATGACTAAAAATGTTTGTCTACAAAATAGTTCATAAAGTCATTGCCAAATACGCCTCTGCTCATAAACATTGCAATTGACCCATCTACTTGAAATCTGTCTCTGTCCCTGCAGCTAGGGGCTACTGCTTAGTGAAACATAAAGTTGAAGAAATGTAGGGCAGACAAGGTAATGAACACTTCATCCTTTTGGAAACCTTACAAATTGCAGAAGAAACAAGGTCAGACTAGATTATGACCCAAGAAAAGACGACTATGGCTTTCACTAGCATTATTTTCAACATCCAGCAGTACAATTAGTATCTAACTGAAATTTTAGAACAAATCAGAGCAGAACAATCAGATTATAATTGTACCTCACATTCAGTAATAAGAGATGAACTGTAAAGCCTTATTATGTGCGCTACTGATCGCAAGACCAAGCGCCGGAAATAAGGTTCCCCTGCTTCTCCTTCAAGCTGATTTAAATCAGATTGTGATGAAGATACAGAAATTCAGTAATGTATAATTCATAAAAGTTGAAGCATGCTCATATAAAAAGGAATCATTGATGTTTCAACAAAATCACCTCAGCATTGGTACGTAGTGAAGTCATGATAAGTGAACATATCTGGTGGCGCAAGACCTGTATAATCATGCTGGCTTTTAAACAAAAGCTGCTACTGATAAAAATAGTCAAATTCCATTCTCTCTAAGAGCTTTAGGATCTTAAGCAACTGGTAAACAAACATTGTATCATCTTTTGTTTGAATAAACTAAGACACACACATACAGACAAGTAAAGATTGTGCCAATGACAAATGCAACAAAAAATAAGGCACATAACAAGAGTGGTTGTAAGATGGTTTCACTAGCTTTTTCATAAAAATTTTGATATCTGATGCTATGAATGTTGTTGAGAGTGATATCCTGTAGGAATGCATATTTTTCACTATGTAGTTCGTATTTCCTCTAATTTCTAAGTCATAGAGTAATGAATCATCTAGGTTCATAAATGAGGGCAGAGCTTGGATCCTTGGGACCCACATCTCTTGCCATATAAGCAAGCTTCTGATGTTTTAGACTATATGATCATCCTTTTTTTGTCCAAACTTTAAAAAGATTTTATTGATGATATCAAAGCAAATAAGCCAACACATCATAGGGGGCATCATTCCTGCGCGGAAAGGAGAGGAGCCAACTGGGCAGAGTAAATTCCCAAGTACATACTCCATTCCCACCAAAAGCATGCCTAGCTACACAATC
>BPLS01026173.1:52809-77977 GCA_019656275.1 Rhododendron kiyosumense
TTCTGAACTAGTTGAATTTGCTAATGTGCAAGAACAATTGAATCACTAGACTATTCCAGTATTCCTCCAGTTCGTCCATCTACAATTTATGGACATGGTTTGTTAGAATTCAGAAGTAGCATGGCAATAAAAACCATGGAAAGAACAAAAAGTTTAGAACTTAATGATAAGATAATAAATCTTATAGATCGTACTGATCTACTTGCTCATATGCGTAATTATAAATATGTTCAAATTGGTTTAGTGCAAATTGCTCTTAAACCTTTAACTTTGCTTGGAATGGACATTTGCCTTCAAGTAACTTTGCGTGATAGTAGGTGTAACAATTGGAGGTCCTCAATTATGGGGGCAATAGAGACCAGTTTGTCTCATGGTCCTATTTATTTTAATGCCTATCCTAATTTGTTTCTATCACTTACGGATAGAAATTTAGGAGAAGTTTTGAATTGTAGAATCCAGACTAGAGATTATGATTACCTACCTGGATCTGAAGTAATAGATGTGATTTACAGGATTTATTATAAAGTCATGAATACTATGAATCCCAGGGTTCGTAATTTATGCCCTGCTGATCAAACTGTTTTGATCGAAACTAATATGTTGACTTCCAATATTGCAACCAATAGGTTAATAAATTGGGAAGAAATTACTTTTCTTGAAAATTGGACAATACCTAATACTGTTCCCCCCAGACCAATTGTGAATAGAATTGAACAAATTGTTCAAGACAATGATGGTACTGTTTTCCTGAATTTTAGGAATTCCCAATCTAACAGACTCCTGGAGCAAAAGCTCTAGGAGTAGTTTTTCTGCAACACAATTACCATATAGGGTAAGTGTTCCGAGTACTAATAGACACTGAACATCGAAAATTCTGGAATCTCATCATCCAATTGAGGATGATAATTTGATTGGAATTCAAATATCCCAAAATCAAATACCACATGGAGTTTATACCCATCTTAATAATAACAATACAATAGAATCACCTATTGCTAGTGAAATGGCTTTTACCATTAATAATGATAATAACGCCTGAGATTAGGAAAGGATAATTTGATTGGAATTCAAATATCCCAAAATCAAATACCACATGGGGTATATACCCATCTTAATAATAACAATACGGTTCCATTAGTGCTGGTCTTCATTGGCAATAGCATTGCTAAGAAAGGGGTTCCAAGGATTAATTCTTGTTGAAGATTTCTTATGCAAAGAAAAGTTGTTTCTAAACAAACTCCTTTATTACAAATGTAAACATTATTGAGTTTGTATTTAATTATCATTTTCGCTCCACTAGCATTAGTGAGGCTTTGAGAAGTCTTTTCAAAATATTGGGTTAGAACTATTCCTTTTTGGATACAATTCATATCTGCACCACTATCAACCAAAGCAATAATACTGTTGATAGTATATTCTTTATGAATTACCAAATTAACTTTTATGTGCCATTTTTGGTAGATCATGGTTCTTCAAGATGTGTCCTAGTTCTATTGGACAAAATGAATTTTCCAATTGGTTTATTGCTTGGTGGAATAAATTTGGACCCCAGCCAAATTTTTTACCTCAAGAATTAAGAGTGGAAATGGAGTCCTTTATGAAATTACAGTCCCAATTACGGAGACCAAATATTCCAAAAGGAAAATTGTTCCTTCAAGCCATGGCATGTTGTGGTACTCCGTGGATTTGGAGATGGAATATTCAAGTTTCTACTGATAATTCAGGATTCCCAATATTGGAAAGATTCTTCTAGCACAAGTGGTGGAAGGGGCTGCAAATGGATTAGCAAATGTTAACAATTAAGTTGAAAATCAAGAGTTGGCAACGCAAGTCCAACAGAGGGAAAAACTTTCAATTAAGAATCCATTTTTAGAAACTTCTGCTCAAATCAAAGCAAAAAATCCATCTTTAACGATGATGAAATAATGGTAAAAACAATGGAGTTTATGAAGGACCAATTTTTACAATCAGTCAATCAAGTCACAGATGATGCATCTATGACATCAGCCACAAGCAATGAGGCATATAATAATCTTTTTACTTGTCTTGCTGGGGAATCCCAAGATCCGTATGAGGAAGATCAAAATGAATCTACTTTGGGAGACTTTTGGGACAGAATGGTTGAAATTCTGGCAACCCAAACGTGTAAAGGAAAAGAGAAAAAAGGATAAGACACCGATAATATCCTGGACACCAATAATGGTTATCCTGGCTTAAAGTCTCAATTTCTACAAGCCCAATAATAGAGTTTGTCTGAAGAAAACTCAATTATGAAGTTGTTACCAGACCAGACAACCAACTTTCGGTGGAAGTGACTGCGTCGATGGGGCCCAGTAGTGTACCCGGCAATTATTTTCACTCTCATTTGGTTGTAATTTCCCTTTAATTTGCATTTTATTTACTGTTGTAAGACGTAATTTTCTGGTTCCAGGTAGGTTTTGGTTTGCTCTCTTTTCCACTGTAAAAATCAAGTATCCTACTTTCCTCTCTTTCTCCCTCTTGTAATATTTGCATTCTCTTTCCTTTAATAAAAGGTCAGCTTTCTTTCCGATCCTTTTGCATAATATTATTTGTGCATATATTTGAATATTAATTCAAGAATTATACTACACTTATCGTAATTGCCTCATTTTCATTTTAAGTAAATTAAAATACTTAGAATTATATATTACTTGAGTTACTTTTTTTATCCGACCCATTTGTCAGGTGAACAAATCACCAGGATAAGCTTATCCCAGATCTACCCGTATTCAAGGTTTGTTAGAATCAATAATTTTGGAATGCTTATCCAGGTGCAAAGACCCCAACAAAAGGATAAATGAAATACACTCACACCTCAATCGTCACCGGTTAAACGCCGTTCCAGTAACTTGAAAAAGTTACTTTTTGAAAAAGAAGGCAATTTCAAACTCAAAAATCATGTGTTTACGTAAATAATTTTCCTATTAATATGAATCTTGTTTGATAGATCTTTGAAACGGTGCAAAAAAATTGAAAAAATATTTTCCATTTTCATTATATTTGAGTTTGAAATTATCTCCGTTTGAAAAAAAAAGAACTTTTTTAAAAAATGGAACACCACCTATCCCAAATGGCCATTCGGTTGAAACCCGACCAATGTTCGGTCAATCTCAGGTTAGTTTTTGAGAAACTCGAGCAACAGTCTATCTGGTTAAATATGACACAAACTCGCACCAATTCAACCCATGAATAGACCTAATAGGAATCCACTAATAAATAGTCTAAAAAAATTAAGTGCTCAAATTTTCAATTCGTTTGAACCGGTGTCAAGATCTTATTATTCTGAGATCATATTAAAAAATATAGTTCAAAAATTAAGTAATCCAATTTTCAATCAATTTGAATCAGTACGAAAATCTTATTATTCTGATCATATTATTCAATCAATTTGAATCGGTACTAAAATCATATTATTCTGATCATATTATTCTAAATGATCATAATCAAATTTCTGCTCAAAAGGATCTAAAAAAAATTCTCAATTTTCTCTTTTGAATTGGGGTGAAGTAACTAGAGTTGAGACAAAGTTGGAGTGGTAACGTGGCAGCTGGAAGTGTGAGTCAGAGAAGTAGGATAGGGGCTCTCGGACAGAGGATTAGAGTCCGAACACCTAAGTTATATACCAAACGTGCATCCTAAAAATTACAACAAATGGAAAGCTTATCATGTCTGGACATACTAGGGTTCGTCTGTCTCAATCACCACTGGACTCCCGCCAATGTAAAGACTGGGGCTCCGTTAGCACTCATCTCAATTCACATCTCAATAACTCACATGCAGGCAATCTCTAACATCACATCTTTCCAAATTAACCTTTACCTAGCAACGTCTAGGTGAAGTCTATTCGCAATCCCAACCCATGTCTCTAGAGTCCAATCTAGCATACAAATCAAGAATTGGGGCAACAAACAATTTATCAAGATATAATTGAAATAAAATAACAAGCAAGACAATCACATAACCTTTTATGAATAGGTCATTGCCCTTAATCTTATATGGCCAATAAGTTAATAATAATGCAAAAGCTTTTATCAAAAAAATTTAATTTTATTAAAAAAATCTAAGCTTGCATTAGTTATTTTATGAAATTAGATTGATTAATAACTAAATAAATACATTAAAGAGGTAAAAAAAATTAGAATAATAACATAACCTTAATAGGAGTCCTACAGTCCTATGCAACATGATCGGGTATAAAAAATTGGGTCCGGAGGGTCGTGAGGTTATTTTAAATAATGATATGGCCGTAAGTAAAATAATTAAGAAATAAATAATTTAATAAATAAAATATGTTGAGGTTAAAAAGATTTTCATCTAAAGAGTATAAAGAGTCTAAAAAAAATTATTCGGGCATTAATAACATGGTTTATAAGGTCGCAAAGTTGTTTTGACTGAAAACTTTGTAAAATAAATAATAAATAGATAATTAAATTAAAAAATTAAATATTAACAAGATATCATCTTTGAGGTGTGAGAAGTCTAGAAAAAATAGTTTGGGTGTCAAAAATTGTAACTACCCGGATTTTCGACCCTATTTTTTTTAATATAATAGAGTTAATATTATTAATAGCATTAATAATATCAATAAAAAAAGAGAAAAGTAATATTCGTAATAATAAAATTATTTCCTTAATAGATATATACCAATAAAATTATCTTAATCTTATTTATCTCATAGATATATACAAATATAATTATCCTATCCTAATTATCCTACTTTTTTTAAAAAAAAAATTACATGCATGCATGCAATGCAAACTCTTGTCATCTCTCTCTCTCCTACTCAGTCTCTACCTCCTCCCGAGCCACGAAATTATCCTTATCTCGTCCCTCTCAAAGCCCAAGAGATAGAGTTTTAAGTAAATATAATTTTATCACCTTCTCCAAATTCACCTATAAATACCCCACCCCATTAACTCACGAAAATACCACGATATTCTCCACGCTCCACCGAGTCAGACATGAGAGAAAAACGTGGGCAATTCAAACTCCAAGCTATGGAGTTCTAGAGAGAGAAAGAGAGAGAAAAGTGGGTTTCCTAGTTACGCTCAACCGAAACCCAATTCCCCCGTTCCAATCACTTCCTACAACTCCAAGCATCCCTAAACGTCATCCTTTAAGTATATTAAGTGTTTATATGCTTAACCCTATGTCCCAAATGGAAAAAATATAGTTCACCGCGTGTTTTCTGGTGTATTCACCAATTTGATATTATTTGTGAGCCTGACACTTTATTTGTAATTATTTATGAAGAAGATGACCATTATGATATTTATTTTACAATCTTTATGATATTAATATTATAAAAAACTATTGACTTGATATTATTTTCTTACAATATAATATCATATTAGTATAAAACGTATTAATTATATCAATTTAATTTATCTAGTAGATTGGGTTGATTAATAAAAGTTTTTAAATTAATAATACTCCTATTTAGTAATTTTAAATGTTTTGAAACAACTTTGCGACCTTCCCAACTTTATTTTTGACCCCAAAACTTATTTTTCTAGATTTTTCACATCTCAAATATCATAACTTGTTAAGGTCATATTTTTTTTATTTAATTATCTATTTATTAAATTATTTATTAGTTATCTTTCAAAGTTTACAAATGAAAAATAATTACGACCTTCCAAGCAACGTTTTAACACCCAAACTATTTTTCCTAGACTCCTTGCATCTCAAAGATGATAACTTGTTAATTTAATATTTTTTAATTTAATTTACTATTTATTTTTATTGTTATAGTGTTTCCAATTAAAATTACCTTACGACCTTATAAACCTTATTATTAATGCCCGAGTAATTTTATTTAGACTCCTTACACTCTAAAGATGAAACCTTGTTAACCTCAGCATATTTTAATTGATAAATTATTTATTATATATTTACTTCCCTTTTGGCCACTTTATTTAACGTCTTCATTTAAAAATAATCCCGAGACCTTCCGAACCCAACTTTTGACATTCAAACATGTTGCATAGGATCTTTAAGACTCTTATTAATGTCATGATAATTATTCTAATACTTTTACCTAATTTAATTAGTTTTTAATTAATCTAATTTCTTAAATAAAATTTATACAAGCCTAGATTTATTCTTTTTATAAAAACTTTTATCAATAAAAGTTTCTTACATTATTATTAACTTATTGGCCATACAAGATTAAGGGCAACGGCCCATTCATAAAAAGTTACGTGATTTCTACGCTTATTATTTATTTCAATTATCATTGTGATTATTTGCTCCAATTTATGATTTATATGTTAGATTGGAATCTAGAGACATGGGGTGGTATGCGAATAAAGTTCACTTAGACACTGTTAAGTAATGGATAAATTGGAAAGTTTATTTTTAGATCTACCTGCAGGCAGGATTTTGAGATGTGATGAGTTGGATGTGATGATTTGAAACTGGCAAAGTAAGCCCAGTGATGAATTGAAACTGGCGGGAGTCCAGTGATGATTAAAACCTGGCGGATAGTCCAGTGATGTTTTATCACAGTGATGTTTTGATAAAACCTGGCAAAATAAGCCCAGTGACATTTTGATAAAACCTGACAAAGTAAGCCCAGTGATATTTTGATAAAACCTGGCAGGTAGTCCAAAAATGTTTTGTGATGATAAAATCTGGCGGACAGGGCCCGAGTTATTTTTCTGATGATAAAACCTGGCAAAGGTCCAGCGATATTTTGTGATAGTAAAAACCTGGAGGTTAGTCCAGAGATGTTTTACGATGATAAAACTTGACGGTTGGTCAGTGACATTTCACGATGATAAAACCTGACGGTTGGTCAGTGAGGTTTTGCGATGATAAAACCTGACGGTTGGTCAGTGATGTTTTTGCGATGATAAAACCTGACAGGTGGTCCAGCAATATTTTGTGTTGATAAAATTTGGAGGGTGATCCAGCGATATTTTGTGATAATAGAACTGGTGGGAGCCCCTTGGTGATTTTGATGTGGTGATTAAGATAGATAAACCCTAGTTATAGTCTGGTCATGACTAGATTTTCCTTATTGTTGGGCTATCGATCGATAATGAATAGATTTATGGGTGTTTTACTTTTCTGCATTGATGATATATTGTTACCTACTAGCTGTAATGTAAGGAGGGGTGATTGGGTTGGATTATATTACGGGGTGAACTTTTTCACTCAGGCACGGATTGTCTGGCATCCGTGTCAGATTTTGCAGAAAATCAGGTGGAGACTCAGGACCCTGAAGGAGGGCGATACTACCTAGAGATGAATCCGGATATGGAGACTGAGCCAGTATATGCTTGGCATCCGTATCAAGCTCTGTTATTTTGTCTAAATTATTACCACAAAGACTATTTTCATTATTTTCACAATGGTTTGTAATAGATGAATCTTTAGGATAAATTATCCGTTTGGGATTTTGAATTTAATTTAATAAATTTCCAAAAATTAATATTTAATGCCTCTGATTTTATTTCCGAAAATCGGGGCGTCACAAAAATATTGTTCGGGAGGTTGCAAAATTGTTTCAAAAATCCATCCGATAATACTAGAATCCGATTCGAATCCGATAAGACTTGAATCCGATAGTGGTAATCCGAATCCGATCTGAAAATCCGAATTCGATCAGAAAACTTTTTAATTTCCAAAATTTTAGCCCAAAAAAAAATATTTTTTTCAAAAAAATACAATTTTTTTTTCAAATAAAAATTATTTTCCAAAAAATAAATTAAAAATTTTAAAATAAAAATATAACTTCTTCAACATTTTTTTTCAAATAAAAAATGTACTGTTTTTTTTAAATTTAAAAAGAAAAATAAAAAATAAAGTTCGGATTGAATTGATAACGGATTTGAATCCGATCCGATCCGTTTTTGGATTACCAGATTCGGATTATCGAATCAACGTTATCGGATTCGGATCGGATCCTGTCAATTGACAAGCCTAAGTAGTAGTAGTTCGAAGGCCCAAACAACTAACGAACTAAGTTAGTGTCTAGATAGTTGATGTTCAACTTCAATATTAAGGCTTTCCTTTTACCAAGTAGAAAATAATAAGGGAAAATGACAGCCAATTAAGAACGTGTTTTGATAATTAATACTCGTCAAGGATATTTTGTTCATTAACAAATGTTATTAGTATGTTCTTAAAAGGTATTAATTATCAAAACACATTTTGGGCTGTCATTTTTCCAAATAATAATATTGTGGCTTTCCGCTCACATTACACAATGCAAAGAAACAAAACAACCTTGCTTTTAAGATAGACAATTTTGATGAGGCTTGGTTGGAAATCATTGATGGCACAATTTTTGCGTTGTTGAGAAAAAAAAGGTATTTGTTATCTCAAGATAAGTACTGAAATTTTCGGAACAAATTCTTGTCTTTAGAAAAGAAAAAAAGAGCATAATTAAATGATGAACCAATACTTTACTCAAAGTGCGTAGTACGTTTCAAAAAATTGATGGCACAGTTTTTGCGTTGTTGAGAAAATTGGTTTTTATCTTCCCAAGACAAGTACTGAAATTTTCGGAATAAATTCTTGTCTTTAGAAAAGGAAAAAGAGAAGAATTAAATGAAGAACCAATATTTTACTCAAAGTAGTACATTTCAAATCACCAATGACACAGTTTTTGTGTTGTTGAGAAAATAGGTTTCCACCATCCCAAGACAAGTATTCAAATTTCAGAACAAATTCTTGTCTTTAAAAAAGAAAAAAGATTAGAACTAAATGAAGAACCAATACGTTTCAAATCATTGATGGCACATTTTTTGCATCGTTGAGAAAATAGGTTTCTGTCGTCCCAAAACAAGTACTGAAATTTGTCAGAACAAATTTTTGTCTTTAGAAAAGAGAAAAAAGAGAATAATTAAATTAAGAACCAATACTTTACTCAAAATAGTACATTTCAAATCATTGATGGCACATTGTGTGCGTTGTTAAGAAAATAGGTTTCTGTCATCCCAAGACAAGTACTGAAATTTGTCGGAACAAATTCTTGTCTTTAGAAAAGAAAAAAGAGAAGAACGAAATGAAGAACCAATACTTTACTCAAAATAGTAATACGTTTCAAATCATTGATTGCACAGTTTTTGTGTTGTTGAAAAAAAAAGTTTCTGTCATCCCAAAATAAGTACTAAAATTTTCAGAACAAATTCTTGTCTTTAGAAAAGAAAAAAAGATCAAAACTAAATGAAGAACCAATACTTTACTCAAGTAGTATGTTTCAAATCATTGATGGCACAATTTTTGCGTTGTTGAGATATGGTCCTAAGACAAGTACATAAATTTTTGGAACAAATACTTGTTTTTGAAAAGAGAAAAAAGAGCAGAACTAAATGAAGAACCAATACTTTACTCAAAGTAGTACATTTCAAATCATTGATGCCACAATTTTTGTGTTGTTGAGGGAAAAAAAAAAAAGATTTCTGTCGTTCTGTAACGATCCTGACTTTTGGTAAATAAAAATTTCGTTAAAAATTTGAATTTTATTTGAATTATTTGGAATTACTTTTAAAATTCCTTTTTAACTTTAATAATCCGTCATAATTAGATTTGAGATTTATAAAATTTTATCTTTTCACATCAGACAATCTAGTCCTTTTCTAAAGGCAAGTATGCTTATAGAAGCACTTGTATATTTTCCTAGCGAGTTAAATAAAATCTTTAAAATTATATTACTTGACTAGAATTCCTAATTGGCAAATGAAATGAGTTCTAACCGATTACTTGGAGGGACCGAACTACCATTTCTCTTAATTTCCCTAACCCTAGTTGGACCTTTTTGATCATCTTTGAGCCTTATGCACCCCCCCAACCATATTGAACCTTTTGGACCTAAAGAGATAATCATTTTACCCATTAGATAATAAGTGCTAGAAAAACTTGTAACCTTTGGGTAATAGAGATTGGATGGCCAAAAAGCATTGATTTGACAAAGTCATTATGGACCATGTCATTACTTTACTTCCAAAGGAAGTAAACTTGGTCAAGTCACTTTCCTAGAAAGTGCTTTGTCCTTTCTTTCCATTGAAAGGTCACATTCAAAAGAATATCTCTTCCAAGAATATATTTATTCCCATCATTTTCCTCTTTGCCTATTGAACAATAGTTGTTAGGGTTATTTTTATTCCTTGGGTAATAGAAGTTAGTCTTGCCAATGAAAGTTTAGATTTGACAAAGCAAGTCATATAGGAATCATGGACAATAAGAAACCCTTATTTTGCTTCCAAAAAAAGTAAGCTTAGTCACATCAACCTTACTTACCATCAATATCCCTTGGATAACAATTGTTAGGAGAATTTTTACCCATTGCATCATAGAGGCTAGACTTGCCAAGGTGTATATAAACTTGACAAGACTAGTCATGCCGTAGGAGTAATCATTTTTAATCCCATGTTTAGTTATTTCAAGCCATAACTTTCACCAATGATCTTTTACCCATTGGTCCATAAATGTTAGGAGAAATATTGTCCATTGGACAATAAATATTTGGCTTAGCCAATGAAGGTGTGTATATGACAAGACAAGTCATAGCCATCACTTTGCTTTCAAAAGAAGCAAGCCTAGCCATAATTGCCACCAATATTCCTTTACCCTTTGGTTAATAAATGCTAGGAAAATTTTTGACCATTGGTCAATAGTAGTTAGGTTGCCAATGAAGTCTTGATTTGACTAGACAAAGTCATGGGCCAAAGAAGCCATTATTTTTCTTCCAAAAGAAGCAAGACTAGCCGTGCCATGCATGCAAACCTAGAGTATAGCCTTAAGCCTAATTATTCTAGGGTTACTTTCCTAGAAATATGTATATGTATATATATATATATATATATACAGACACACACACACACATATATAGGCACATGGTACAAGAGAGAGAGAGAGAGAGAGAGAGGCCGAGAGTGAGAGGGAGAGGGAGAGGGAGAGGGAGAGTGTGTGCATGTGCTTTGTCCACTTCAATAAGCAACTTATTGTACACTCAAGCCTAGTACTACACGACAACCCATTTTAGACTACTTTAAGCATAACCCTAGCCCATTATTATGTTCTTTTTTGCAAGCAACGTCAACCTAGGATAAGACAAGGCCATACATTGCCCATTTACCCATTGGACAATAAATGTTAGGAAAAATATTATCCCTTGGACAATAGATTTCCATGACTAGTCATTTTAAACTTATCACCAATATTCTTTGTACATTGGACAATAATTGTTAGGAAAAATATTATCTCTTGGACAATAGAATCCCATGACTAGTCATTTCAAACTTATCACCAATATTCCTTGTCCATTGGACAATAATTGCTAGGAAAAATTTTATTCATTGGATAATAGCCAAGACTTTTGCTATAAATACCACCCCATACTTTATTCCAACTCACACCAATCCTTTCCTCCAACTTCTCTCTAGAAAAATATTAGTGTTCTTACTTTATTTTTCTTGTTCTTGAGTGTTCTTGAAATTTTTCCCAAGTTCTTCAAGAAACTCATCCTAGACCGTCACTAAACCACCACTCGACCACCCTTTCGATCCAAAAGTTTCAGTAGTAGTAGTAGTAAAGTTTTAGTTTCGAGAGAAACCTTGCTCTTTCGAAACTACCGAAAGCTTACCGTAGGAAGTTATTCCATCTGATAGCCGACGTACTTTCCGTAGCCGCCCTACCGCCAAGAAGAACGATAGATTATCTTAACACTCTAACTCTAAGTATATAAGGTTATCTGTTGTAAGTATATAAGGTTATCTGTCACCTATAATGTTTGAGATGCATGAGAAATATGAAAAGTATTTTTCTTAAAAAGATGAAAAGGAAGGGGAGTATGTTAAACATATCAACTTTATTTTCCGAAAAAACATAAGTTCTTTTAAACTTTCCAAAAAGGAAGAAAGATTGAATTTCGAAGAAAGATAATTTAACGCTTAATGGTAAGCATTCGTATTTTGATCTTAGAAATGGTTATGAGAATGCATACATGTCTGATAGGATCTATTATTACTGATGTGTGATTAAGTATAAGTGGTCTCCACTCCAAAGGCGTCCGTACATGTGGCGTTATGCTTTAAACTGTGATTTGAGCATGCTAAATGATTTAGAGTTGGATGATCTTGCTAATTTAGTTTCAAGATTATAATGAATGATTATTTATGTGAAAAGTCCTACCGCGGAAGTCTATGCATGAAAACGAGACATCTAAATCAAAAAAATTAGAAACATGCCACCTAGGGTGTGGTTAACAAGAAGGAAATATTTTTGAAATTACATAATGACCTGTTTTGGTAGCATTATGTGAAATGTGTTTGTGTGTTCCAATGGGAATTCGAAATAGCGGAACCATTGTGAGGTTGTGTGCGTTCCCATAGGAACCCGGAACGGCGGAACCATGGTAAGGTATGACTTGGTTATCTGTGGAGAGGAGCCAATACAAATGTGTGCCAATGGGAACCCGAGATGGCGGAACCATTATGAGGATACTTGGAACCCAGAACGGCGGAACCGAGATTGGTGTATTAAAAATGATTTTGAAAATGTTGATTTGAAAAAGTAAAGTGAAAATGATGACACGGTCTACGATGAGTCGTGTAGGAGAGACACAGAAACTCATGGACACCAACGTTAGTTTGAACAGCGAATGTGGATGTGTTATTATTACTGTCTGTTGTATATGATCTATTATTTGTAAGTTAAGGGTTAATGGGTATAGGATTATTCTGCTGAGCTCTTATAGCTCATGGTGTTACCTTTGGTGACCCTGACATATTATATCGGTGGTGACGCTAGTATAATGTGTCAGACTTTGTAGATGATCGAGGTGAGCTGTACACCTTGGAGGCCTTTGGAGCTGAAGAGCTGGTTAGGACGGAGGAGCAGGCGAAGCTGTAGTTAGGAACCCTAGTTCCCTCCCTTTTGTCATAAGAGTACTCTTATGAAGGTTGTGATGTAATAATGAGCCAGACTCTATTTAATGTTTTTAATAAAAATGTCCTTTTAACTGTAACAACGCGGATTTTCGACCCTATTTTTTTTTAATATAATAGAGTTAATATTATTAATAGCATTAATAATATCATAAAAAAAAGAAGAAAAGTAATATTCGTAATAATAAAATTATTTCCTTAATAGATATATACCAATAAAATTATCTTAATCTTATTTATCTCATAGATATATACAAATATAATTATTCTATCCTAGTTATCCTACTCTTTTTTTTTTTAAAATTACATGCATGCATGCAATGCAAACTCTTGCCATCTCTCCCTCCCCTACTTAGTCTCTACCTCCTCTCGGACCACGAAATTATCATTATCTCATCCATCTCAAAACCCAAGATATAGAGTTTTAATTAAACTCAATTTTATCACCCTCTCCAAATTCACCTATAAATACCCCACACCATTGACCTACGAAAATACCACGATATTCCCCACGCTCCACCGAGTCAGACATGAGAGAAAAACGTGGGCAATTCAAGCTCCAAGCATCTCTAAACGTCATCCAATTCGGCCCCAAGGTTTCCCCTCGACAAAACCCGAAGCCTCCGTCCAAAAAATTCAAGTTTCGGTTTGTGAATTAATTCGATCCAATCAAGGTATTATAATCCCATCCAAACACTTCTCTAAGTATATTAAGTGTTTTTATGCATAACCCAATAGCTCAAATGGACCCATGCATCGAAAACCGTGGAAAAAAGAACGTTTCTGTTGGATTCACCATTTTGATATTATTTTTGATTCCGACACTTTAATTGTAATTATTTACGTAGAAGATGACCCTTTTGATATTTATTTTAAAATCTTTTTGATATTAATATCATGAAAAACTATTGACATGATATTATTTTCTTACAGTATAATATCATCTTAATATAAAATATTTTAGTTATATCAATTCAATTTATCTAGTAATTTTAAATGTTTCGAAAGTGTTTTACGACATCCCGAATACTATTTTTGACCCCCAAACTATTTTTCCTAGACTTTTCACGCCTCAAAGTTCATACCTTGTTAATATAATATTTTATTTATTTATTTATCTATTTACTAATTATTTATTCGTTATCATTCAAGATTTTACAAACGAAAAATCTTTGTGACCTTCCGAACGACGTTTTTAACACCCAAACTATTTTTCCTAGATTCCCCACATCTCAAATATGATATCCTACTGATGTCATATTTATTTTATTAAATTTACTATTTATTATTATTTTTAAAGTGTTTCCAATCAAAATTACTTTACGACCTTATAAACCTTATTATTAATGTCCGAGTAATTTTATTTAGACTCCTTACACTCTAAAGATGAAACCTTGTTAACCTCAGCATATTTTAATTAGTAAATTATTTATTGTCTATTTACTTCCCTTTCGGCCACTTTATTTAACGTCTTCATTTAAAAATAATCCCGAGACCTTCCGAACCCAACTTTTGACATTCAAACATATTGCATAAGACCTTTAAGACTCTTATTAAGGTCATGATAATTATTCTAATATTTTTACCTAATTAATGTATTTAATTAGTTTTTTTAATCAATCTAATTTCTTAAATAAAATTTATACAAGCCTAGATTTATTCTTTTTATAAAAACATTTATTAGATAAATGTTTCTTGCATTATTATTAACTTATCGGCCATACAAGATTAAGGGCAACGGCCCATTCATAAAAAGTTACGTGATTTCTACGCTTATTATTTATTTCAATTATCATTGTGATTATTTGTTCCAATTTGTGATTTATATATTAGATTGGAACCTAGAGACATGTGGTGGTATGCGAATAGAGTTCACTTAGACGGTGTTAAGTAATGGATAAATTGGAAAGTTTATTTTTAGATCTGCTTGCAGGTAGGATTTTGAGATGTGATGAGTTGGATGCGATGATTTGAAACTGGCAAAGTAAGCCCAGTGATGAATTGAAATTGGTGGGAGTCCACTGATGATTTAAAACCTGGCGGGTAGTCCAGTGATGTCTTGATAAAACCTAGCAAAGTAAGCCCAGTGATGTTTTGATAAAACCTGACGATTGGTCAGTGACGTTTTGCGAGGATAAAACCTGACGGTTGGTCAGTGATATTTTGTGATGATAAAACCTGGCAAAGTAAGCCCAGTGACGTTTTGATAAAACCTGACGGTTGGTCAGTGATATTTTGTGATGATAAAACCTGACGGTTGGTCAGTGACGTTTTGCGATGATAAAACCTGACAGTTGGTCAGTAATGTTTTCTGATGATAAAACCTGGCAAAGTAAGCCCAGCGATGTTTTGATAAAACCTGGCGGGTGATCCAGTGATGTTTTGTGATGATAGAACTGGTGGGAGTTCCTTGGTGACTTTGATGTGGTGATTAAGATAGATAAACCCTAGTTATGGGAGTTCCTTGGTGACTTTGATGTGGTGATTAAGATAGATAAACCCTAGTTATAGTCTGGGCATGACTAGATTTTCCTTGCTGTTAGGCTATCGATCGATAATGAATAGATTTATGAATGTTTTACTTTTCTACATTGATGATAAATTGTTACCTGCTAGCTGTAACGTAAGGAGGGGTGATTGGGTACGATTATATTACGGCGTGAACTTTTTCACTCAGGCACGGATTTTCTGGCATCCGTGTCAGATTTTGCAGAAAATCAGGTGGAGACTCAGGATCCTGAAGAAGGGCGATACTACCTAGAGATAAATTCGGATATGGAGGTTGAGCCAGTATACGCTTGGGATCCGTATCAATCTTAGAAGATAGCTCTGTTATTCTGTCTAGATTATTACCACAAAGACTATTTTTAGTATTTTCACAATGGTTTGTAATAGATGAATCTTTAGGATGAATTATCCGTTTGGGATTTTGCATTTAATTTAATAAATTTCCAAAAATTAATATTTAATGTCTCTGATTTTATTTTCGAAAATCGGGGCGTTACATTAACGTTCCCAAAATTCGGGGCGTTACACGTTCCCAGACAAATACTAAAATTTTTTAAATAAGTTCTTGTCTTTATAAAATTAAAAAAAGGGCAAAATTAAATACAAAACCAATACTTTACTTAAAGTAGTACGTTTCATGAACACACTGCAAAATGATTCCTTCATCTAAGCTTTTTTTTTCTCATGCACATGCATGAATCTCTAACGAAGATTTTCCAAAACTCTTCAAATTCTACTTAAGTTTCTTGACCAAAAGTAGAATGAAAGCGTACTTCTTTTTTCTTCATCAATCCAAGAAATCCTTGATGGTGTTTGTTGAATCTTTAGGATCCTTGATGGGGGAGTTTGCTAGCTTACGATACTACATGTCATATGATGTTGTGAGTTTGAGTGTTAACATAGTTGAGATGCTTTCTTTTGTTGTGATATTGTCACGTCTCCGATCCTTTTAATTTCTTGTAATCTCTTCCAGAGATTAATAAATTCCTATCTTTTCATGATTCAAAAAACCCTTGAAAGTTACATTTCTAGAATTGCTCTAAATCAAGTTCAAGATGGTTTGCTAGTTTTGCTTGCCCCAGTTAGTGTTTCTACTTGCATTAATTCTGAGCTGTGATGCTTGTTTTTACTTTTTGTGCATTAGTCTACAATCTTTATTTCTTCTCCTTCAAGTGAAAAAAATTTCTTCTCTGCCGATAGAAAAAGTTCTAATTGTGAATATGGTAGTGATAATACCAAAATTATTTTTGTTAGTGTCAAAACTCAAGTGTATTTAGTTAATTCACTTTTTTTTTTTGTTTTGATATGAAGATGTTTATATGAAGATGAAAAAGATCAGAAACCACAAAAATAGGATGGGATTAAATTCTTTCTACCATAGATGGAAAACCCCAAGATTCCACAATGGGTCCTATCATGCATTCATTACAATAATCAGAACAATTCATCCTATAGAACTCGCAAAGTAATAAACCAACGCACAAAATCAGATTGATCGAATATCGATAGGAATATCAAAAATTAAATTTTGGTTTAGAAAATAGACAGACATAGATAGTTTAACTTTAAAACATCAAACTGTCCATTTTACAAACTAAAATACAATTTTAATGTAGCTAATGATGTCCAATCAAGCTGATTTTCTACTTGGATATACCACTTTGAGGGTTTTACAAGAAGAACAATTTCGATTATTGCAATAAACGCACGGTGGGATTAAAAAATGGAGGTGGTGGAAACTTCAGTTTTTCCGCAGATGGTGGAGAGAATTTAATCTAAAAAACAGGACATGCATGGGGACCTCGATCTTGTGCTCCTAATTTGTGGTGTCCACAAGGAGTTTTACCCCAAAGCTTAAAAGTGTGATTGAGACAGTTTAATTTGTAGAGCTCAACAAACAAAATATTTCTTTCTCCAAAAATAATACATGCGTCAATCTAACCTCAATAACCCCCACAGAATGGAATAGGTTATCTAGGAAGTGCAATCCCAAAACTTTACTTGCTGTTCGTTCTTGCAAAATCAATGTAGTTCGATCACTAGGTTAACAATGTCCGGCTAATTTGATTCTTTACGGAGTATGTACTTTTACTTTACGAGTTCTATAACATTAATAACCGGGATCAAACTTTCATTGTAACGCCCCTAATTTTAGGTACGTTAAAAGGATAATCTATTACAAAACTTAAAGAGAGTCACTGCTCATTATTACAACTTAACTCTGGTAAGAGTATTTAAACACAAAATAGGGAACTAGGGTTCCTAACTACTGCTCCGCTTGTTCCTCCATCCTAGTGAGTTCTTCTGCTCCGAACGCCTCCAAGGTGAAGAGTTCGCCCTGTTTATCTATCAGGTCTGACATATTATACCGGCGTCGCCACCCATATAATATGCCAGGGTCACCAAAAAGGTAACACCATGAGATACGAAGGCTTAATAGAAATTCTTGCTCACTAACCCTTAACTTATGAACAAGAGATCATAACAACAACGATTTCACATAGATCATATATATTGACAAAATAGTTAATCAAATCTACGTTCGTTATACAAACTAACGTTGGTGTTTATTTAATCTGACTCATCATAAACCGTGTAATTATTTCCACTTTCTTTTCTCAAAAACCCCTTTTTAACGCACCCAACCTCAGTTCTACCGTTCCGGGCTCCCGAGTATCCTCACAATGGTTCCGCCGTCCCGGGTTCCCATTGGCACACAATTGCATTGGCTCCTCTCCGCGGATAACCAAGCCACACACCCAACCTCGGTTCTGCCGTTCCGAGTTCCCAAGTATCCTTACAATGGTTCCGCCGCACCGGGTTCCCATTGGCACACACACAACTCACATAATGCCCCCAAAAATGGTCATCATGCAGTGTAAAAAATATTTCTTTCCTCGGAAAACACATTTACTTCCTTGTTAACCAAACCCTAGATGTCATGTCTTTAACCTTTTGATTCTTGTGTCACGTTTTCATGCATTGACTTCCGTGGTAGGACTTTCCACAATCATAAACATTAATAGTCCACATTTATTTAGCATGCTCAAAACAAGATTTAAAGTATAACGCCACATGTACGGACGCCCTTGGAGTGATAATCACTTATGCTTTACAACAAGACAAGTAATACAAACAATTCATGTATACAAGCTCATACTTCTATTAGCAAGAACAAATTGACAATCATGCATTCCAACTACTATAACCGATAAATAACCTTATCTACTTAGTGAAAACGATTAAGAATCTTTGAACTAGGGACATTATACTTTCCAACATACATTTCTATACTATACGTAAAGCTGATGGACTAGGATTCCTACTTTACTTCTTGGCGGTGGTCGGCTACGGAGAATTGGTCGTCAGTTTGGCGATTCGGCAGCGTAACGGCTCCGGATTGCTTCGAAAGGAAGAGAGATGAACTTTTCTCTTCCTAGAAACAACTTACTAACTAAACTAAGCTACTTTAAAGATCTAGTGGTGGTTTTGAAAGTAGTTTGGTGGTTTCTCTCAAGAAACTCAAGAAAACTAGAACTTTTGAACCAAGAACACTTAGAATTTCTAGAGAGAAGTGAAAGCAAAGTGTGAAGGTGTGAGTTCAAGCTTGGAGTGAGCTTGTGATGAGCACCCAATATTGTAGATATTTGGTGCGACTAGTCCCGTAGTATGTTGGTTTAACTTGAGTTTATTTAGCTTTTATAATGATATTGCACGTAAGGGAGGTTTTTGTGTATTTCAGGTAATTCGTATAAATAAGGCGCGTTTGAACGCCAAGGAATGCTCCGGGTGCAACCAAGTACTCAAGGCCATGCGCCACCCCATTGTGGTGCTCGAAAGATGGTTTAGGGATTGCTCGGGTCCCCCAAGGGTCAAGGGAATTGAAGGAGAAGTGAAGATTTTACCAAAGCCACTCATCTTCCAACCAGCTGAGAGTAGAATTGTCATAACTTTTGATGTACAAGATACTTTTGATCCAAACCACTTGGGTTAGAAAGTAGACTCAACGAACTTTCCAACGGTTCAAAGAACGCCCAAATCCGAGTTCGGGAGTGTCCGGAGCGAGCCTACAAAGTTTGCCCAAAAATCTGTCAAGCGGGTACCGGTACTGGGCAATTCCCAGTACCGGTACTGGGTGTCCAGAGATCAATTTTCCAGCCCGTTGAAGCCTGGTACCGGTACTGGGAGTTTCCCAGTACCGGTACTGCCTGGAAAAATCTGCCGATTTTTGCTACCTTTTTTTACCTTCCATTTATGGAAAGTTTCCACTTATGGAATATTTTTGGGATATTTTGGGGACTTTTTGGTCCTTTGTAATTTAACTTTAACTCCCTATAAATAGGCTTATATGCCATATATGGAAGGGATGGCCATTTTCTAGTCTTTTTTTAGGCTTAAGTCTTTCTAGGGCTCCATTGATGCTCTCAAGCTTTCTTAGTTAATTTCCTTAAGAACTCATGTAAGTTTTTATCTTATGTTAATTTCTCATTTATTAATGTTGTAGCTACGCTTTGGAGCTTTGTATAAATCAAGTTTATTTACGTTTTCTTCGGTTAAATCTTTCGCTCCATTTTCTTACCATCCCTAGTCTTTTAACTATGTGTGAGTAGTCTCTTGGCTAAGTCTTGGGCTAATCTTTCCCAATGACTTAGGTGGTTATTTGGTTCTCGAACTCTCGGGTTTAAAATCATGGTTTTCGGAATTGGATTAATCTAGCCATTTTGGTCTAAACGAGGGGTGTTAACTGCTTGGTATGTTGTTTAGTCAAGCGGTCTTGGCAAGCGGCATATTGAGGGCTCGTGGCCTCCTACGTGTTAGATACATTAGCAAAAATAGGTTTGTTTAGTTCAGTTTAATCACATCTTTTGATAAACGTAGTCATTAAAGTTAAATCTTCCGAGTGTGAGCACGCGGTCGTGACTCTCGCTTGAGTTATATTGAGAACCGGTAACGGCCTTTGTCGAGGGATAGACGATCCCTAGACTTGCCTCTTTTAAGTTTATCAAGCTCATTTCTAGTCTCTTCCTTAGTTTTCACTTTCAAAGCAAAATCAAGTTGGCCGTCTTGAACGCCGCATTCTACCATATAAACCTACAATCCAAACTAGCTATATTTCGATTCTCTGTGGGTACGATCCCGGACTTCCGGATATTATGCTATCAACGATCTAGCCCTACGCTTGGGGTATCTCAACCTTATTCGAAGGCGAGGTTCGGAGGCTAAGCAACTTGCTATTTATAGGCAAGGCTCACCCTTTCCCTCTCAAGGCCGGCCCTCTCTCTCTCTCCATATCTCATTTTTTTATTCCAAAAATCAAGCTTTCTTGGAAGATCAAAGTCTAGTTTCTAGACTTGCATGGCTAGGTTAGTCCTTTGGATTTGATCTTGGAAGATTTGTGGTAGAAAGGAGGATTGTACAAGTTTAAAAAAATTGATAATTGTACAAAGTAGGACAATGGAGGTTATATATATATATCAACTTAGATTTGAAAGGATGTAAAAAGATCATGGTGAGGACAATCAATCTTTTTTCTTCTTCCTTGCTAGGACAAATCTTGGTTATTCTAAGGGTTTGTAGTCTTGTCTAGTTCATAGAAAACTAGTTAATAAAGGAAAGAGTAAGGAAAAATCTAGATTTGATGGTACTAAGATTGTGTGAGAAAATGACCAAAGAGATTGACTAGGTTAAGTGAGCAACACAAGCACACACATCACTCTCTCCCTCTCTCTCCTCTCTCGGCCCCCCTCTCTCTCTCTCTCTCTCTCTCTCTCTCCCTTGCTCTAGTATATACACACATATATATATATATATACATACAATGTACAAAAACACATAAAATAATAGGTACTTTTGGTACTAGAGATCAAAGGAGATTTTCCAAGGCCAAGATTTTCAAATAAAGAATTTAATTAGCACATGTGTACTATGTGCTAATTAAATTCATCCAAGTACATATATTTACATATACATAGGTACTATGTAATCTATGTAAATCAACTCCCCACTAATTTAATCCAATTGGGTACAAAACCCCAATATAAAAATAATACCAAGGTACCTAGGAAATCTTAGGCTTTAAATCCAATAAATACATACATAATATAATATAGGTACAACATCACAAGGGGATTTAGAAAATGACTAGTTTATTAAATCCTAGTACTTAGTTAGAAGATTAACGTTATTACCCAATGGACAATAAATCCCCTAGTATTTATTGTCCAAAGGACAAAAGAAATAAGAAAATTTTAATGTTAAAATAACCAAAATGTCCTTTTAATCAATTATTTAATTCCATTTTTATATAGATATTTGTACTTAATCAAATCTTTCCATGAATACCTTTAATATAAAGAATAGGGTTTCTATTATCCAATGGATAAAAGTTTTCCTAACTTTTATCCTCCAATGGATAAAGAAGAATACCAAAATAATAAAAGAAAATAAATAAATAATTTTCTAGTCTAGGGTTGAAAAGGCTCACAAGGTTCAAAGATGAGCAAAAAGATCCATCTATGGTTAGGAAAATGTAACTAGGTGACTTCCTAGTTCGGTTTCTCCAACAAGCTGGTTAGAAACTAACTAGACTTGCCAAGTAGGGCTTAAAATCAAGAAACGAACTTTGAAGAGCTAAAGTGTAATTATGACAAACTACAAGAAAATAAAAGAAAATTAAAGCAATCCAAGCAATTTAAATAATAACTCGAATATAAAACAAATTTTTATTTATTAAAAAATTCAGAGTTATTACATTCATTATATTTTTCTTTTAAGCTTGGGATGAAATGCAATTTCGAAGCACATAATTAAAGTTGTTTTTCCCTAAGGCACAACAATCCCCTGAACTACCACTACAATCAAGGCCGGTGGTGTAGTCAAGAATATTGAGGTTCGGAGTAGCATTGTCTAATGAGAGTCTAATGATATTGTCAATTTTTTTTTTTATAAAAAGATGAAGAGAAAGGTTAATAAGTGTGTGAAGTCAAGCATTGTTTTGGTCTTAATTTGTTTTTTTGTTAAAACAAAACTAAAAACTTGATTAAATTCTTCTACAGTCCTTAAATGCAAGTCATAGAGTTTTTTTTTTTTCTATCTGAACCCTTCGTTTTTCAAATAGCTATTAATAATTTGTGTGTTAAAAAATAAAGTTTTTTGGATACAAGTAAGTGCGTAATATATCAATTAGTGTAAAATAAGACTTTTTCTTGAAAGCATGTGGCACGTGCCTCAACGCGCCGCTAACTTGCAACTAGGCCCACCCCTGATCGAGGCTAGCAGCTGACCACTGAATCAATCTTCTCCAGGAAGTTCACCAAAAGGAAAAACAAAATCGTAAAGGTATTCCAATTTGAGATATATAGAAGAAGGAGACGTACACCTGATATACTACTACATTTTGTACAAATTAAAGTTGACACGTACGAAGATGTTTTTGGTCCTAGTCCTAGCTAGCTAATTAAAAGTGCATGCATGGGCCATACAATTTATATCACCATGAGCAAAGTATCAAAGTATCAGATGGAAAGGTTAAGTAACATAAACCACAATACTACAGGAATTAATGAAAAGATCAGAGAAGTGCCACAAGGAAGGAAGTGTTGGGTTCCCTCCTTGGTGGAAGCCCAAAAGAGTTATATTTGTATGGGCTAGTATTTGGGTAAAACATTCTACACATGTTGGCACATGACTTGCACATGGGTTTAAGCTTCTCTTGGAAGCCAAACATTTGTTGTCTCTTTGGAGAATACAATTGGTTCACCTGGAAAAAGAAAAAAAAGAGAGAAAAAACCATGTCTTTATTGGTATGGGCATAATGACATGGTTCTTTACTTAAAGGAAGTCACCAGAGTAGAAGAAGACATATTGGAGGATTACAAGAAGGGTGCTTCACTTCTGCTTGGAATCACACAGTGTGAACTTTATGGTGATCGAGTATTAAGTAATTCGGGGGCGGTTCCGGGGACCCTTGAAATTCCCTCCCCCAAGTTTCCGATCGAATTTTGATGATCCGAGCCGCTCAATGTAATCAGAACGAAATTTTAAGGGAGCCCGGGAGAAATCAACAAAAAAATGACCGAGTAGGGCTTCATCCGAACAGTTTTTTATTGAGCTTTATTTAATGGTTTAATAAAAAACTGCTCAAATCAAGCCCTTCCTGATTAGTTTTTTTGCCAATTTCTCGTGGGCACCCTTAAAATCACGTTCTGAACACATTGAGTGGCTCGGATCATCAAAATTTGATCGGGAACTATGAGATTAAGATTTCGAGGATTTTTTTAAGGGTTCCCGGAACTACCCCGTAATTCATTTGTTTTTACACTTTTTTGCAACACAAATTACTACTACTACTACGACCTTGCACATGCAGTCGTTTAGCTTCTGTTATTTGTAATGGTAGTTATTCTCATTGATAGAAGACTTAATATTCTTAATTGTGAAGATTTTATATATTAAGAACCAGAAAAGAAAAATAAAGGTATACTGGCATGATTTATATTTCTTTGTGTCAGTGGCGGAGCCAGGATTAAGAATCTTGAGGACCAAGTTATAACTAAAACAATTTCAACATCAAACATCACTCTATTCCTTACTCAACAAATAAGTAAAAAAAACAACTACCAATATATCCATAGTCAAAGGATAAGTCAAAATACATTTTTTTTAGACTGATTATCCATTAAAATAGAACAAAAGTAGTTTAACAATCTATCAAACTGGAACTAACGTGTTTTCAAATATTGAAAATCATCTAAGATTGACTTGACCCTATCGAGTTCTCCTTAATAATATTTTTTCCGTTTCAAAAAAAATTGCATCACATTTTCCTTTGCAATATATACAACCACATGTCTGCTAAAATCGAACATTCAAGATGATACAATCGAGCAATTCAAGCCTGTTCAATCAAAGAACAACACAAAAAACAACAAGAGTTGCCGAGTTCGTAAGTCGTCAAAAACAATAGAAGGAGAAGGGAGGATTTTGTTTGGAAGCTTTGTTTTATTTGTTCAAGACTAAAAGAGAAACAATAAAACTACATTCCTCAATCCCAAAATATTGTCAACTACGTAAGCTACGCAAGAACTTAAACATTTTCGAATTTTTTTGATGAAATTTTTTTTTAATTTCCTCAACTTATTTAGTAAACAATTAATTTCTTTGGAATGGGGACTAAGTTTTTTAACCACACTGTTTATACTAACATATGAGATTTTGTGCATATATTGTTGGATATTGAACTACTAAAGTGATTTCTGAACACTCTACCAAAAAGTCATGAAACCGCCACTGTCTAAGATGTTAAATGCGGAATAACATCCGAATGATTGTCTGACTGTTATCTTCCATCAATTATGCTACAGACTTTACTTTAGAACTGCTTCAGCAAAAACCTACGCTGGCATGCATCGCATGCAACAAGGGATCGGAGCCCAATCCTTTTGAAATAATTGCCGAAAAGCATTCTTCATTCCAGAGTGGAAATCCCTCAAAATACCGGTACCAGTTAATCTATTGGGGTTAGTCTCTTTCGGCCTTTCTCTCCTCTTTAAGGCAGCATTGCGCAAAGCAACTAATGTTGGGATACCCAAACTTATTGAAGAGATTGTATTGTCATACCCTTCGGCATTGTTTTTCGTGAGTCTAGGCGACCTAAACATCATCACGTATGCAATTCTGAATCGCCGTGAACGTGTGTTCAATCTCGTACATTAAACTGGCTAGAAATATATCTATGGAGT
>BPLS01026173.1:82977-111729 GCA_019656275.1 Rhododendron kiyosumense
GTGTTCAATCTCGTACATTAAACTGGCTAGAAATATATCTATGGAGTGGACAATTCGTTGAACAACGTTCTGCATTTGGCTGCACGTATGGGACATGAGCAACAAATCAATCTCAAAGCTAGTGTTGCTAAGTTCTACAAATGCAGCGAGAAATGCAATGGTTTAAGGTTAGTTTGCCCCTTCTCCACCATGTAAAGGAAATTAATAAAAGAAAATTTATTATAATTCACAAATGCTTTTTTGTCACTAGACTTTTTATCCTGCTATCTTGCAAGACTGCTTAATTAGTTGGATGCCCGTGATTGTTTTCATGTTTGCTTTAAGTATATGTGAATAAAATCTGAGGAGTGCATCATATCCTGTCATGTATATATATATATATATATGGTGAATTCAATCAGTGATAAAAGAACAGCTACATACAATGGTCTACTTTCTTTATAAGTCCTTCTGATTCCAAATCACTTGATTGATGCAGGAAGTAAAAAAACTTACACCACATAGTGACAGGGAAAAAAGGAATAATAATGGACTGACACCTGCAGAAGTATTTTCTGACACACACCAAGATTTGGTAAAGGAGGGTGAGCGATGGATGAAAGATACAACCACATCATGCACCATAGTTTCTGCCCTTATTGTCGCTATGGTTTTTGCAGCTGCCATTATAGATTTACAATACCAGGTGGAAATGACAATGAAAACAGCCATCCGTTACTTTTGAAATGAGAAGCCTTCATAATTTTTGACATATCTAACACACTGGCTCTATTTTCATCCATCACGTATGTGTTAATGTTCTTGCTTATTCTGACTTCTCGTTACGCAGAGGAAGATTTCCTATATACCTTACCCAAGAGGTTAATTACTGGTCTCATAACCCTATTTGTCTCTATCTTATCCACAATGGTAGCCTTTGGTGCTATATTATTTCTCGTATTTGGAGATAATAAGGCATGGATTCTTATCTCTGTTGTTGCATTAGCTAGTATTCCTGTCACCTTGTTCGGAGCTTTGCAGTTTCCTCTCCTCGCAGAAATGATCCATTCCACATATGGTGGAGGCATTTTCGGCAAGAAAAATTATCGTGCGCTTCGATAGGTTCAATATCAAAATTTGGGAGTACTATTGCAAACGTACTTAGAGCCAGCCTCGAGTAAGCCCAACAAGCCCTCGGGCTTGGGCAAACCCCCCATCACTGGACAACCAAAAAAAAAACATCAAGTACTTTAATAAATATTTAAGTTAGCGCTATATGAACAGAAAGGCTTTTTTGCCCAGCGGAGAGGTTGGATATCCATGGAACTTGGCCAAGTTCGAGTCGAAGTATGGAATTGCCTTTTTCCATTTTTTTTCTGCCCAAGACTCCTTTTTGTCTCCACAGGACATCTTCTTTTCTTTTTTCTTTTTTCCTTTTTTCTTTTTAATATGCTTAAGCCTCCTACTATTGCTCCATTTTCTTTTATATTTTTTCATGTGACCTCTACTATTGTTAAAAGTTAAATGATTTATTTGCTAAATAATTTTTGTTGTAATATACTCCCTCCGTCCCAAATTGATTGTCCGGTCCGCAAAACGGAGTGTTAAAAATAATACAATTTTTGCAAGAAAAAATCAAAAGTTTTTCAACAACTTACTAGATATCAATGAGTATTTTTAATTTGTGAAAAAAGTTTGAATTTTTTCTTGAAAAAATTGCATTATTTTTAATACTCCGTTTTGCGGACGGGACAATCAATTTGGGACGGAGGGAGTATATATTTTTTGTTTTGGACAAACTATTTTACTTTCATATTTTTTTTATTCAAATAACTAATATAGACGTTAAAAAGTCTATATTGGTGAATATCAGTACTCGTTTAATTTTAACCTTATATAGTAGGCTTTTTTGCTAAAAAGGATCTGAAACCCACTTTTTCACACCTCCTGTGGTGTTCTCAATGTGCCAATGTTACCTGAAGGAGATCTATCAGAAAAGTAGTGCACTCCCAGAATGTTGCCTCCATACCCCTCTTAGACGCGCTACGATACATGTACAAATTTCAAATGCTTCGTAGCATAAACGCAATAAGAAACAAAGCTTCAACAAGTAGAAGCTTCCTGGCAAAGCTTCAAACAAAGAGGGTTGGCAGCCTCAACCCGAGCGGACATGCGATGTGTCTGGAAACTCGGGATCGTAAATGAATAAGTAAAAGTCTGAAGGAAGGATAACATGGTATGAAAACTGGAAGGATTCAACAAATTGAGAGGGTAAGCATAGATCTTCAGGGCGTTTATTGTAGAATACAACAAAGCGAACAATGGGAAATGGGAAGGAAAAAAGCCAAAGGGAAATAGCCCTTAACCAATCTCTTAATCACGTATGTAAAGAGAAGCATCGCAAGTCAGCTGCTCAGATACAAATACAGTACACATACGGTAGATGTCATATTTTATATATACACAAAAAATGGCATTGTAGAAAATGGTACCCCGGCAACATATTCTTCATTAGCCAACTGCATCATTTTAATCTAACTTGAAGAATGAGATGAACATTCCTCTTAAATATGGATCTTAGCTCTTCATTGGCTTCAATGCCTATCCTCCTGTGTGAAAGAGCAAGCAGAAATTCCACGATAAGAATGCATTCGGTGAAATGGTAGCTCCATAACATGAAGTAAAGAAAGAAATTTGGCTGAATGCTTGAATACAAGGGCAACACAAAATATTTGGTTTGGCCACAGATAAAAAATGGAGATAGATGTACAGGAGATTGAAATCGAAGGGAGAATGATGAAGTCGTAAAAGAGAGTGTTTGAACTTTCCCATAAGCAAAACACAAAAAAACACCGGTACTGGAGAAGCTAAATTGATGCCGAAAAAGAAAAAAAAAGAAGACAATTATTGAGACCAAGTTCTCCCCACAAGAGTAGATTGATGCGGTCAAGTTGATGTCGGACCTATGCAAACATAATCCTGATTCCTACTATGTTAGCTAGTAACCAGTCATGTTAGGAGTCCTTGATTTAATTTTACTAATTTCATTTCAAGAAATTTTCTAAGCTGTGATTAGATCATTGAAGCGAACGAGAAATGAAAGGGAAAATGTAGGGAGAGAAAAGGAAGAGAAGTACTTAAATTAATTTACTTGCGTTTTGTTGGGTTGGGAAAATTAAAAAAATGAAAAGGTATTTGGCCATCAAAGTTCATTTTTTAGATCAGGTACTGAGAGAAGGAAAAAAAAACATGCAGTTACACATTAGATGATTAATAGACAGACTTTGATGGTGCTATGTTACTACCTAGACTTAGTTTGATCTCTTTTGGGGTGTTTAGAAAATACTCCTATCTATGCCTTCTTGATGCAAGACACGAATTGAAGGTTGAAAAGTTGAAGGAGATTTGCTGTATCAATACAAATGCACCAATCGGTCAATACAAGAATACGAGCTATATCAATACAAGAATACAAGCTACCTAAATCACAATAAAAACCTACACCAATTGGTTTAGAGTTGCACCTAACCACATTAGAGGCGTGCCTCTAAAAATAGAAATCAACAGTAACAGGACTAGAAGAAAAAAACTGCTTCAGTGAACATAACACTCATGAAATGGTACAATTAGCACCAATATTTGAGGAAAATTAAGAAAGAATAGATTAAGATGGTTTAGTCATGCATGACAAAAACCATTAGGTAATCATTTTAGTGGAAGACCTAAATCGAAATGGGATGCTGTCAAGAAAAAATGATAAACTGAGCATATGCCTCTTGATAGAGGGGAATGGCAACTAAGGATTAATATAGCTAGCCTGAATTGGTTGGGATTGGGTTAGGAATGTACCCTATTTTAGAGCCATTCTTCCCAACAAGAATCTTGCGCTGGCTCATCTTTTGAGTGATCAAGTGTTGCTCGACTCTAAGAGAACCATCTCGTAACTCCTTCCAATCAACCAAGCGATGTTCTATGTCATATGGGATTTCCTGAAATAAAAACAACTTTCCCAATTTAAACTCCTCGTGAAATAAGTTAGATAAAGGAAATACAAAAAATGAATTAAATTAACACCGGAAAAATCAAATAATCTTTTGCCATACGACAGGTAGATGTAGGAAGCTAAGCAAACCTGGTGTATATGGTCCAGCAACTTTTCGCGCACGGTTTCCAAAGATATGGTTTTCATAACTTCTTCACTCATTGTAAGGGGATCTTCATCCCAAGGTCTTTTAATGGCCTACACGAAGTACAAAACCGATGAAGTGACTACATTAGGTACATGACTTCCCCAGTGAAACTGAAGAGAATCAGGCAGAATGGCTTTAACATAACTTGCATTGGGTAAATGATTTGAGCAAACCTAATGGACGATGAATGCTGAAGTTATAAGGGTATTTGCCACAACAAAGAATAAACTCATTTTGCTTCTTTTTGTTAAAATGAATTGCTTAAAGAGAACTACCCAATGCGCCAACATAATACGACCGTTTACAATGTACACAATGGAAAATAAACAATTACGAAGCAGAATCTATGAGATTATTCCTTAATTGCCAATTTGACATCTTTGGTAAAATGAAATATGTAACAGGAATCTAACCCAACATGAGAGAACTGTCAAATATTGGCACATGCAATGGCAAAAAAACAAACATGAAGCAGTTTCTAAAAGAAACTTTCGATTAACAATTGGACATCTATTTTCGTTGTTTTTCTTTTCCCCCTTGTAATTGTAGCACTTGAATAAAGGCAGGATCAAATCACAGTCCATAGTGAGAATAGCTGCATCTTATATAAGAAAGTTATTTCCCAAAGATGATAAACCCAAAGAAACAATATCCAAAAAGGGAAAGCATTATGAAGTAGTTATTGGACAATTGGTAACAAACTGTATGAGCATATTCCATTTTTTGCCATAAAATGCAATAAATACACAACACAAGGAGCCTTGGGCATCTAATAAATCAATTTATCATACTCAAATGCAGCCTGCAGCTTTCTTTCAATTGTTAGAAACACCAGTAGGAAAGACCTGGACCCAGACAGTAATGTACAAAACATAAAGGGTTCTATAAACTCCACCATTTAAGCTCCCCAATTCCACCTACATATGCATGGCAATGGTTGGAAACACTGAAGGGGAAAGTGTCCAGAAGAAAGACTGAAAGAGCCAACCCAAGACATTATTTTATTCCAATTTCCTAAGGGGTGTGGGAAAGATGATGGCAAACTGCAGTTTGGACAAGCATACTAACAGTACTAGTGTCACGTCTATACTCGGCCCCATAAAAACCATATAAAGGTGCTGTGGTTCAATGGTAAATGGTATCTTACAACATACAGAGCAGAATGCACATCTGCTTAACTCAGAAGTCGTGATATATAATAAGCATGCGTAGATGCAAAGGACATGATCAACATAATAAGATAAATGAGGTGGCAAATCCTGAAAGCAAGAGCCATGTCTCATATCTGCACATCAGGTGCATGCAAAAGTTGGAACATATATTAACACCAGACGACCGGGCACACGCGATGCATGTGCAAAACCTATTATGTAGAGAGAAAGTAAAAAAATCTTCAATTGAGATTAATCTGAAATGAAATCTGAGATGTGAAGCTAGAAAAGAAGGGAGAACAAAATAAGGGTGGCATGTTTTTTCCTTCTTGGCAGTTTCTTTAGGTAGTTAAAAGGGCTAGTTCAGGAAACTAAACTGTGAGCCAGCCTCAAAATTGATGTCCACACCACAATGGTGTTCCCTTTATAATAGTAGTAGATGTTCAACATGTGCAGAAGTTTTCAAACTTGTAATTCACACACAATGAACCTTGCCATCAAGAAATAACATTCATGAAGACAAAAAAATTGCGGAGTACCACATTCAGAACAAGCACGCGTTTCTGAATGCTATAAGAAAAAAATAATGGATTTCAGTAGGTTAATATTTATGAAAGGTGGCAATACTAAAAGGAAACATGCCTGCTCCATCAGATATTGAGTTAGATCTTTTACTCCAGAACCTTTCAACCCAGAGATCATGAAGTACCTTGAAGGAGAAGAAGAATATAAATCAAGGCGCTATAGCCTATCTAAAGCATTAACAGACAACTTTCAGCAAGAAGAGAACTAACCTTTCATATCCAGGTAGATCTTTGAATTGCTCAGCCACCTTCAACAAGTCTTTCTTCTTCTCTACCAAATCCACCTTATTCATACATAGCACTCGCTTCTGTTTTGGGTTCACGAGTGAGCCCATACGTTTAATCAATGTAATCACTCTAGCATCTGGCCTGTATTGGAGAATGAATTAAACCCATTAAGTGACCAATGATCATATTAAGTTACGACGTATACAAGAAAAGGTACATCTACTATAAAAAATGCACAAGAATATTTCACATTATATTCACACATGAGCCTGTTCAATGAACCAGAAAAGGAACGTTACGAATAATAAACAACGAAATCACTATGTCACTAATGCAGAGAGTATATTTCAGTTCAATAGATGCAAGTATGTCAAACATGAATCAAAATCTACCAAGTAGAGCCTAGAAAAATGTGTTGGTACACAACACCTTTTTCCTTTCTATAGTAGAACCACAACTGCTAGAACAATATTAAAAAATGAAATAACACAAGGTTGTGCCAGTGTACAAGGCTCCTGCCCACTGTCTGGTAGAGTAGGTAAGCACAGCCATACGTCCACTTTACACCGAGGCTGTTCCCATGACTAGAACCCACACCCAAAGTTTGTGGGGATATGGGCCCAAGTGTATCAACAATGGGAGTTTATTTGTCGTACGAGTTTATAGATGCACATTCTTGAATTACAGATGAAGATTGTCCAATCATTATACGATAACAACTACTATCATGAAACATCCTTGAGTAGAATACCATCAAGGCATCGAGTCCGACTATTCACACAGATTTTTTGTGCACATATTGTGCACAGATCACTGTGTGGGGCCCACTAAGGGTCCCACACAAATGATCCGAGCCGTTCATTAAATTTAAAATATTTTTTCAAGGGCCCCAGCAAGAAATCAACTCAATCCGATACTTGCTCGATCCATACCTCTAAACTTTCATACATCTAAAATCTGAATGAAAGCTTAGATGTATGGATCGAGCACCTATAAGTATCGGATTGAGTTGATTTCTCGCGGGGGCCCTTGAAAAAATATTTTAAATTTAATGAATGGCTCGGATCATTTGTGTGGACCCTTAGTGGGCCCCACATAGTGATCTGTGCACAATATGTGCACAAAAAATCTGTGTGAGTAGACTTTTTGTTGGCTAAACCAATCATTGTCTTCTTTCAATTTAATCAAACACTGTAGACCATCATCTCGCAAGACTTTGAACCATCACTAATTAACCTACATACTCAATGGGTGTGGGTTTTCCCCAATTGATAATTATACTCCCTTCAGAATTTCAACAATTTCAAAGTGGACCAGGCCACCAGAAGATGTTTAACTCCAAAAAATTCAACAAATCAGACTTCTAAACAAATAAATTATGCTCAATGAGAAAACTATGAAAATTTGTACCTGAATAAATAAGTAAAGTTTGAGCACTACTTAATTGGTGCCTGATGCAGAAACAATTCGTTTTTCTCCTACCATTTAGATGTTTCTACTGTTATTAACTTTTACCAAGCAGTTGACACACAAGTATCTGCATGCCTTTATTCAATTGGACTCATTTTGCCCGAACTGTGTGAAATTCTACAATGTGTAGAATAGTAACTTTGTCATTTGGACATTAAATTTCCTTCTATTCCAGAATTTCATCGCATGTAACCAAATAGAGGAATTCAAATGGGAATAGTCGTCCAATTCATATGCCTCTCCATGCCGGCAACCAATCACAGAAGTGGGAATGGGAATTCACTATTCGATTCCCTTCCGACTTCATTTGTTTCTGCATACATTGCCAAATTTTCATATTGAAGGCAATGAGTAGTATGGTCATGCTAAAAACTGCCTATAGCGCAGGGGTTAAAATGAGGATAAAACGAAGAACATTACACATTCCTATTACATATTTCTGTACTCTTTCCACACCTACATCAAGCCTACCGATAGCCCTATAGATGGTAATTAGCTTTTTCCTTAAAACATTATACTATTATCTGATCTTGAAGACGTAAAATTCCAAGAAAATTGATGAACCTAATGTAGACAACAGATAGTTTTCACTTTTCAGCCACCGACAACTAGTATGTTTGATAATATCACCAAAAATAAAAAATAATAATCAAAAGACCATAAACTTGAAAGTTCACTAAGCCAAAGTGATAACTTGTCAGTCAACGGGCAACCTGAAGTTTGCTCAAAGCCAAATAAGAGTACAGATCATGGAAGTTTCCTCAAAATCCAAGTGAGGAGTCACTAACCTGCTAAGGTGTCTATGAACGTCAAATATAACTATGACCACATCATATAGGTCAACAGAACTCCATGCACTTTCAACACGAACTTTGATGTCGTCCTTATAAGCATAACCCATCCTCCGTTGTGTAATTCCTGGAGTGTCAAAAAAACACTGATCGACAAACCAGTTAGATATATATCTGTAATAATGTCATCCAATTACAAACTATAAACATGTGAGTCTTGCAGTTTTAACATTATATAAACATGAAACCAAGGCAGAGACTCTGCTTTTGTATTTGAAGAGATAAGCTTTTCTTGCAAGTGAAGGAGAAATAACAAAGAATATTATCTAGAATAGAACACGATAAAGACTTGAGTTGATAAGAGACGTACAATTTGGGTATTTCCTTTCGTCACCACTCCTAATACTTCATGAGTAGTTGTGTGTGTCTTGCGAGAAACAGCAGCAACCTTTGTCCCAACCTAAAAGGAATATCATGTAAAACTATAAAAAATAAATAAAAAAATACATGCAGTCACTCCAGCAGTAAACCCTAATCAGAAAACAATGCAACCACATAAGAGAAAATGCAAATCAATTGTCTGATTGAAAAGATAATGTCTCTATGAATAAATATCTGCTGGCACAAAAAGAGAAAATGCAAATCAATTGTCTGATTTGCAACAGTTTTTTCATAAGATATACCGAAACAAATCCATCTAGTGCATCTTCAAACCTGGGAATCTCCATGTGCTGCCATTTCATTATCAAAATTCTAAGTTTTTTAGACGTACCACATTCAGGAGTAGGATGGAACTTCAATAATCCAAGATTGAGGTCTCAAAGATGCAAAAATACCAAGAATGTTATTAGCTAATTAGCCATTAAAGGTTGGAGAAGAAGCAGAGCTCAAAATCAGGTCTGCCTATAACAAGAGAGAAAATGCAAGAGGGACCATCCAATTCCATAGTAAGTTGGAATGTAAATACGTGGGAACAAGTTAGAGGCATCTACTACTAGCAACAATGTGTCACAAAAGATGAACCACGGATTCATTTTTTAGGTAAGAAGGGTGTTTAAAAAAGCTTCACGTCATTATCCCCGGCTTGTCCCACACATACAAAGCAAATAACAAGCATAAGCCCTTGGGGTGGCCCAAGTCGGTTAAGTGCTACAATAGATTCAAACTCATGAACTGCACTTCCAGAGATAATTATTATGTCTTTAATTTGCCACTAGGCTATTGGCTACCCCCTTGGGCTTAACAAGGGAATCATTTCGCTCATTCATGATGGATATGTTAGTCCAGTCCCTCACATTGGTCCAACACTCCAAAGTCAATTCTCTCGCATCAGTCCAACACTCCAACTACTTCGAGCTGTTGAAGCAGAATGATAGATGTTTAGTAGAACAAGAAGCTCAAAACAAGGGATGTAAATTGCCACATCAGAGACGGAGGGGCTTGTGGCTTTAAATTGAGTTGTTATCCGTAAAACATGTTAGGCACACTGAATTCAACTGAGCCTGACTAGCACTGGATCATAGTTCAGTTGAGTCAGAAGTTTGCTTGTGAGTTAGTGCGATGGCACACGGATCAAGTGGATGTAAATACGAATGTGTGTAATTCAGTTAGTTAAAGCTCAGTGTATTATGTATATGTAGAGATGTATTGCAACTGATTGTAATGTGATTTGAATGAGATATTTCTAGTGGTTTCACATTCTTCTCAAAACAATCATCTTCCAAGAAATTTTTATGCATTTTCAAGTTTCAACACTAGATTAAACATGGCTTATTTCTACTTTACAACTTCCCACCAACCAATATATCATTTTTTCCTTCTCCTAATCTTCGAATTTGTTCACTCTTACCCTCCATCAAACACACATCAGGCTGTCATCAGCTACAATCTAGTTGACATCCTATAATTTTGAGCATAGACATATACATACATAGATAGTACTAAAAAGGGAACCTTAAACAAACTGTAGAGCTCAAAATCAAACACCCAAACTGCATCATCAGCTATACTAATCAAACATACAATCACAAACCATGTAATTAGTCAAGGCCGACTTCCCAGCATTGGGCGCTCCGATGATGCCAACAGACAATGACTTCTGATCCTCTTCCTTCACCACCAAATCCCCCTCCTCCTCTTCCTCCTCCTCCTCATCCGGCCGGTCCAACGCTGCCTCAAGCAAAGCCCTGGCAAGCGCAGCCGCACGTCGCTTCCTCTCCTCTTCCTTCACCAAATTCCTAACGTTGGTTTCCTCCCCGAATACCGCTCGATCCGCTTTCTCCCTGTACTTCTCATCCCAGGTCGGATTTGAAGTTATTGAATCAAAACCCTTGTTGGGTAATGTGTATTGGGTACTGTCAAACGTATTTTCACCACTCTCGTCATCTGAGGTGGCGGGGACTGCGTCGTTTTGGTGAGGTTCGGCGGAGTATAAGCGGTAAAGAAGGGGTGAATTGAGATGGGCTTTGGTGGGTTTGGAAGGAGAAGAAAGGAGGGCGAGTGTTCTAAGCGATCTCAGTGCTTTCATTTCCAAAAACCCAGAAAGGCTTTAACCGTTCAGAGTGGCAGTCCATCGGTGGGTTTTGGTCGGTTTGTTGGCTTTATAGGGTTTTATCAACTCATTTGTTGTATATACCAACAACAATAGTACTACAAACTATTAACTATCTAACGAGCTTATTGGTTCCACCATCCATCTATGGGTCTCACACTGCGTTACATAATTTGTGTGTGCGTGCGTGCGTTATTGGAACCACGAGCGTGAAATCTAAAATTAGCAACAGAAAGGAACATTTAAACAAGAATTTTCGTAGGTCACTAATGCTTTGTTTTGATTTAAATTTGAAATTTTTTTTGAAAAGTAGTAGGGGCAATGAGTTGAGAGAGATAAAGAGAGAAATATTAAAAATAGGAAGAATTTAGAAGGAATCTAGGATGAATTTTTTGAAAAATTCTTTTTAAGATCCAAAGAGAACAAGCCAATAAATAGATCTCGTCGTGCAATTTGAATTAGTGCTTGAAAGTTGAACTGTGAACAACTCGATGAAGTTTAAGCATGTGTTATCATTGGAAGTCTAATAGTAAACGGTGGAGTAGAATCCATTGGTCTCTACAACAAAATATATATATGAGGCTCTCTGAAGAGGACAGTCTTAGAAGGAAGTACTGTACATAAATTTTCCGCGTATGAATGTATTGATAAGAAGATTACCAACCTCAGTTGAAGAAGATGTTAATCTAAAGGAACTTAAGGATACAAGTATACCCCTCCCATGTTTGATTAATTATATGATTGGAGGTACTGTTGGTATCACTTGGTTAGGGTTATCATTTACTGGCCGTCCAAGAAATCTTTTTAGAAAATAAACAATTTATTTTATATTTTCAAACTCAAAAATAATATAAATAAAAAATATTTTTTTATTTTTTTTTGCATTGTATAAAAGATCTCATCGAGATCTTTCAAATAAAATCCATATATGCATATTTTTAGATTTCAATAAGTCCATAATTTTTGAGCTTGAAATTACCTTCTTAAAAAATAAAAAATAAGAACTTTTTCTTTATTCCGGAACAGAGCCTAACTTATGAAGCCCTCCAACCAATATCTGGAAGCTTTTTAGCTCTGTGTTTGGCAACACCATGTTCCCAATTTGTTTTGTTTTGAAAATGAGTTGTTGGGATAACTTTTCCGGTTATTCTGCAGTTCTGTGTTGTAAATTATGATATCAGTATTAAGGTACCGAGGTGGTTGCTGCTTACCCAGAGCTGAACATAAAATAACCGGTTCTTCAAATAGCCAAACATTGGACTGCGTTTTATGTACCCTGTGCATGTGGGTGTGGGCGTTTTTATTGTGTACCCCCTTAGTGGCCCGTCCACCTAATTTGGGATTTGGCTCATGCAAAAATTGATTTTTTTGGTTGCCATCGCAGATACTAGGGTAGATGTGAGTTGTTTGGAGTGTATTGTGGGAAATTTCATGTTTGGATTTTAAATTAATCCAGGTACAGATGATGATCTTCCGCCATCGCACCATAACAGACATGCAAGAGGTGGCCGGGTCGCAGGAAATGGAAGATCTTTTGGAGGTTCTGTCCCATTCAATAGGATGCATATTGATATGGACTCTGAAATTCACCAACTTGAGAAAGAAGCCTACAGTTCAGTCCTGTGGGCTTTTAAAGCACAGTCCGATGCCCTTACGTGGGTATATATTTTTGCGTTGTTTACTCTGGCTTTTTATATTCCTCCTCTTTCTTTTTTAATGCTGTTCATATTTTCAATTGGCAGGAAAAGGAAGGGTTAATTACTGTCGGATGATGAACACAGAGAACTACTTACCAGGGTTAATTCTGATGACATTATCCGTAGGATAAGGTTTGAGCTATAATTGATTAGATCTAAACCAGATTTTATCAGGTCTGTATGGATTTGATATCATTTCGTTGGTAATAATAGGGAGTGGAGACAATCATGTGGACACAATGGCTCTATGCTGAGCACACCCCAGGCTGTTCATGATCTATTACCCAGTCCAACAACAGCACGCAAGAAACAGATGACATCCCAATCAGGTGCCCTATCAGCTGGTGTGCCACTGTGGCCTTTGCATTCTCAGGGTGATGCTGCATCCAATGCCTCAACCATACCCATACCCACGGGAAATTTTTCGGTTATAGTTCGGGGAAAATTTTCGGTTACGATTCAGTTCACTTTGTCATCCCTATTAACTTTTACTGGTCTATAAGGAAAAAGTTGGTCATGCTTGCTCCAGCAATCATTTCTTTTCTTTGGTTCCTAGTTTCAATCTCTAAAACATTGACCTCAATTAATTAAACTTGACATGTTTTGACTACTCACATTGTGACTTTGTAGGCTTAACTTGTTTTATATTTTTATTGTTACTTTCAGGGTCGACATGCTCTGGTCTATGATATACGTACAGCGAAGGAGACATGGGAGTGGGTTAATCTTAAAGAGGCAAGTCTCAAGCATTATTTCCAGCAGTCAACACGTTTCTTGTTGCTACTTCTCTGCAGCAATATGTTCCATATTGTTGTAGTAACCTTCAAATTGTTAAGACGCAAATGTATGAAACTACTCCTTGCTAGCTAAGGTGATCGATCAGGATGGGATATTCTGTGCAACTTTGATAACTTTAGGTCTTCACTTAAGATTCTTTTGTGTTTTCTGATTTCTAACTTCAATTCAATCCTGCTGAAGAGCATAAATTTTTGAGCTGAAGTTGAATATGGTCAGCTATAAAACCAGCCCAACTTCTTCTCAGTTTTAATCATGATTTTTAATGCATCCAATTTGAAAGCTTTGGACCAATTATCTGTCATGCCATTATTGAGGATACTTAAATGAATAGTTGATAACTAGAGCCATTGCACACATAAGTGGCGTGATCATTCCTCATGATTTGTGGAAATCTGCAATATCTCTATCACAATTTGGGTAAATGCCTACGTATGTGCAAGATTTAACCGAACGAGAGAGAATAGTTGTGCATGATGTGGTTTCTTTATGGCTGAGATCTTTCTTTGTTAGGCCTTCTCTAAGAATGAGAGAAGTGTTGCATTCTTTCATTATCATGCCTCAACTAAAGTGATGTACTTATCACAACAACAACAACAAAAAAAAGCCAACTAAAGTGATGTGTTTAGTTGTTTTGCAGCTTGTGCGTAAAATGCACTTGGAGGCACCATACTGTAATATAAAATGCACTTGGAGGCACTTGCGGCTTGTGCCAGCTATCTCTTTTGTGTGATGTAATATAAAGTGTGGTAGTCCTCTTTTCAGAGAGAGGGTGAAATAATTGGTTTGTACTGTTTATTAGGTGATGTGTAAAGTAGTAGTAGGAAAGTCTACAGTTGTGTCAGGAGAACCAATTATATGTGCATAAATAGTAAAGGCTATGTGTGATGATGCAAACGCATGTATAGTAAAGTAGTATAATTGGTGTCATGTAATATTGTTAGTAGGTTTGCAGATAGACGTAGGAGGTAAAACTAAGAACAGTTATGTTCAATTATGGGTACCATCTGTATTGTCTGTATTCCCCTCCTTATGCCTATAAAAGGAGGGCATCTCCCCTTGTAAAAACCAAGTTCAAGTGAGTAATCTAGATGTTGGAAAGAGGTGTGATTAGTTATGCTAGTCTTCTTTTCAGAAAACATCTTGTTAGGGGTAAAGCCCACTCCATATTTCCCAGAAACTTGTTTAGGAAAATTGCCAAGAATTCGTGGGTCATAGAAGAAACTTGTGGGAGTTGCAGCTCATTTTGTGTTTTCAGTTAGGAAAGCAAGTGAAAATACTTCGTATCGGGAAGTATTTTCCTTGTCTTGTTACCACCAAAAGCTGGAAAAATAGAAAATAGGAGGGAAACAAGGATAAATTATTGATTGCAGATGTGATTTTCCCATGCATTTTCCTGATGTGCAACCATTTTCTTGCAACTTTTAGTTTTAGGTTTATTTAACACTCGAGTTTTGTGAGGGGAATCGTGTGCATAACCTTTCTCCCATCAGCTCCATGTACCAAACAGGGCCGGTGCACTGTGTAACTTTTCACAGGTGCCAGGGTAACATAGGGAAACTTTCAGGGCACATTTTTTATTACTTTCATGGTTATGAAACTTTTTCTAAAGTGCCTGGGCTGCCAGACTTAACAGAAATGTGGCCACTGAAGCCATTATAGAAAGTCAGAAATTATCAATTTAACCATAAAAGGAGTATCCAGCAAACAAATTCCAAAACCATATATTCAACCTTTGGTGTATTGGGTATCTATCTATTTATCTATCTATCAATATAGTAAGAGAATGTAGTTGGACCTTCCAAACCCCCAATTCTTAATTCCTAGATTTTCCACTTTCTTTAAAAACAAAAAAAAAAACCCACGATCTTATTTGTCTAACACTTCCTATATTATCCAATTTTAAAAAAAACAAAACAAAACAAAACCCACGATCTTTTGTTTTTTTCCATTTAAAAAAACCAAAAAACAACTGCCTTAGCCCCCTTCACTTCTCCAATTCGGCTGAAAACAGCTACCTCACGTTCACAGCTGCTCCCTCCCTCTCTCTCTCTCTCTCTCAACCGCCACCACCCCACGCCTCTCTCCCCTTTCCCACCCCTCACTCTCTCATGGCCTATGAATACCCCATCTTCACTCCTCCCTTTATCTTTCACAGATTTGCTCCGCCATCCCGCCCCCGTTCTTGATAGAACAGTCCCACCCCCCGCCCTTGACAAGAAGGTAGGACTACTCCTCCTTCACTCTTTCTTTTTTATTTTTATTTTTATTTCCCCATCTAAAATACTCTCTTTCATCTATTGTTTTTCAGAGGCAATGTTCAAAAGAGGCGAGGAGCCAATTGTTGATTACGAGCCTTCAGGGGTTTCTTGAATTCAACCAAGTAAGTTGATTTCCTCTATGTTTTTTTATACTTAAAATGCTCAAAGGCGACTGCAGTAGTTGGATTCTATATTTTTGCCATGAATCTTGGCGAAAATGTTTGTTTTCCAGAGGATGAAAGAGTTTTCCAGGTTCGAACGGGTATAAGTTCGTAAAACTGTTTGTTGAATGCGTTCGTTGTGGGTAACCAGTGGGACAGGGCGGAGTTATTTTTTAAGCACTAGGAGAAAATGGGTGTCTCCCAATTTGGAGACTTACAATGTCTTGGTTAAGATTTCGTGCAAGAAGTTGCGATTCAGTGAGGTGAGGGAGTTGTTGGAGTGGATGTGCGTGTGGGGACTGAAGCCCGATGTCGTTAGCTACAGTACGGTGATTAACGGGCTCGCGAAGAGTGGGGATTTGTCGGGCGCGTTGAAGGTGTTCGACGAAATGTTTGAGAGGGGGGTGAGTCCTGATGTGAGGAGTTATAACATTTTTGATTGATGGGTTTTTCAAGAAATGACTATCCTCTTTGCTTATTGTAGGTCATAGAGACAACTTGAATAAATTGACCATAGCTATCGCATGAAGTTTAAAAAAAAAAACTTTGGTTACAATTGATTGTCTTTTTCGTAGGAATATTATATGATTGTGGAAGTCGATCTGATAAGGTGTATGTGGGGGAGCTAAGTTATATGGGAATTGGAATATAATCTCGTCCTTCTTATTGCCTATACATACATGTAGTAGTTGGATTCTATTTTTTTGTCATTCAAAGTCTCCCTTTTTTCCCTATTCACAAAGAAATGCCTATCCTCTTTGCTTATTGTAGGTCATAAGACAACTTGAATAAATTGACCATAGCTATCGCATAAAGTTTTTAAAAAAAAACTTTGGTTACAATTGATGGTTTTTTTCATTCTCGACAGAATGCTTCACTTTCCTCTGTGTTTTTTTACACTTAAAATGTTCAGAGGTGACTGCAGTAGTTGAATTCTATTTTTTTGCCATTCAAAGTCTCCCTTTTTTTCCCTGTTCACAAAGAAATGCCTATCCTCTTTGCTTATTGTAGGTCATAGAGACAACTTGAATAAATTAACCATAGCTATCGCATGAAGTTTAAAAAAAAAAACTTTGGTTACAATTGATTGTCTTTTTCATGCTTGACAGAATGCTTCACTCATCCTTTATGTGCAAATTCATTTGGCAGGTTTAAGGTTTTGACAATTGAAAACAATTCGGATCTTGCACCGCAAAGTTCTGCTAACCACTAGGTATGATTTCCAGATTTGGACATTGGCTGATCATTAAAAGCTGTTGGCTTGGTAAAAGCATTGTTAGTTGTAGAGCCCATGTCGTTGTTGCTACTGCCATGGGAATGGTGATTAGGGGTGCCATCTGAATTAGAATGTAGGTTTTGCATGGATTCTGTTTTTCATGCTTCTGAGCTATTATCAATTGGAGAACAGTTGCCCACATTTCCTGCTGGAGACTGATTAGCAGTTACAATTGTATACCTGCATAGCAATGAGACTCAAATGATTTGTTCTTATTGCCAAATGGTAAAATGTGTAAGCTATTTGAAAATAATCTTCTGTGCAAAACGGTGTTGTTATGAACCTTTTTCTTTGTCATGCATGATAGTTGTGTTTAATATTCACATGCTACTATTATTTACGGAGTATTTCATAAACTAGCGTTCAACCCGTTCTATGCACGGGCTAACCCGTTCTAGCATTGTGCCCGTTCGAACCTACTTTTATTAATTGTCCAGTGCATCGAACGGGCACAATGCTAGAACGGGTTAGTTTTGCCCGTGCATAGAATGGGTTGAACGCTAGTTGTGGGACATACGAAAATGTAGTCCGCACAATTGGGAAATTATTCTTTCCTCCAAGAGCACCTAATAATCCCTCTACACTTATGCTCCATTGTTCTGTTTGCTTGATTAATAGTGGAAAGATAAATAATCATACAGGATAAGTAATTCCTTCAGACTACCGTATAACAAGATATTCTGTGGATATTGTACCAAATGGATATTTATTCCTAGCTATAAAAATTTGAACCAGACATAAGAAGTGCGGTTTTCTTGAATCTATACAGTATAGTTTCATCCAAGCTTAACTCTAGGCAAACAAACAGGCCTTAAGTTCTGGGGGTTGAGCTGTCCTTTGTTTATGTAACCTTTTAACATTGGCAGGTTGAGAAAGTATTTGGTGCAAGTCAGCCTGATATTCTTGAAATTGAAAAGGCAAAGAAAATGCTCAAGGTATGAACTGAGATGCATCCTTCTCAAAGTAGCCATTTTTTGTTTTGCACTCAGGATAATTTGTAACGCAGGAACAAGAACAAGCACTGATCGATGTGATCGAAAAGCTAGCAAATGCATCCAAAAGCGAAAGTGGTAATAAAAACATGTGTATAGATAAACAAAAATCCATGTATAAATTTTTTAATCTGTTGGGAAAGAAGTTTACTGGTGATGATAAAAATAACATTTTGAGGAACTTTTAAAGCTTACAAGATGAACAGTTTAGATTATTTGGATAGGACCCGATATAAATGCCAAATAACTAATGTTCATCCTACTTTTCAGTTGCTCAGAATTGCTTCCATTTGATTGCATGTAAGTATATAGTATGTAGCCAATGAACATTACTAGGACTCTGGTGTTGCCAGACGAATCAGTAAAGCAAATGCAGAAGGAAGCAGAACATACTCCGATAGATTGCATTTTCTGCAATAACTTCATGGTAACTTCTCAACTACCATACTTCTCACTTTCCAGGTCCTTTAGATAGCTTAGGAGAAGAAGAAAGCCAAAGAGGAGGAAGAATCCCCCAGACAGACGAACTTCCCGACGGGGGTTAGGTCCAGGCACGCCATCATCCAGTTTTGGCCTGATCGCGAGTCCTGCAATTCAGCTAAGCATCACAAATTCACAAGTCTTTTGAATCACATATAAAGTTCAAGGAGACCATGGCATTTCTCTTTCTTAATAAAAAACCCAAGCTGATACCTGATGGTAAGTGTATGCACGTTAGTCTGACTTCATTCCAAAACATTCGGTACAATTCTCGATATCTTGTACAAAAGTTGATGTTGGATCCACCAAACACTTCATTAAACTTCATTAACTCCATGAAAGGTTGAAACTACGTACTCCTGTACCAACAAAATCTATGAACAGTTATTTGATTTTACAACAGTTATCCTTCTCCAACACAGTAGCTTCTTTCTTTTATCAAGCAATTCAATTGTCCATATATCGCAATTAGCGCCATAAACGAGCCGAACTCGAGCCTTAACGAGCCGAGCTTTCAGCGGCATTCTTATAAGGGCAACATGGTCAAAAGCATATCATACCCTCTTCTTTATTTGTATTTTGATTTTAACACTACTTTGCTCCCAAAAAATATTTAGCATAAATAATCCAAACATTTTCCACAGTCCTACTACTTCCACATTCCATATATAATACACACATTAGAATCTATTATCCAAAAGAAAAGTGATTCCCAAACAGTCTCGGATCGACGGATTCATACACTTGTTTCAGACATAGAGAAACCAAATCCTTCCTAAGTCTCTCTTTTTTCCTCTCATTGGCACTACAAATAGATCACAAAAATACATTATGGGCACAACAACGTGTGATTAAATACTACAAATAAAATTTAAAAAAAAAAAGGCAAAATGAAAAGAACAAAGAAAAGAAAAGAAATCAGTTGCTTCTAAAGACCTTCAACTACCTGCAAATAATGTACACACAAATAACACCCATCTTTCACCTCCTTGATCTTTTTTTTGGCTGTCTTGAAGCCCCAGCGTCTTTATCACCACCTCCTACTTCCCTACTCCGTTTGCCAGATACTGCCGCAGGCGTAGAAGGTGGTGGCGCCGCCGCTCTTTTGGGCCACCCGACGTTTCTCTTTGTGGGGCTCCCTTGCTCCTTCTCCTTCGCTTGTCTCCCCGCTCCTGAACCCCTCCTCGAAGTCACCACCTGTTCTTTCTTCCCATCGCCACCCTTGCCATTGCCATTTCTCTTCTGCTCACCACCCCCTCCTCTGGAATTCATGCCAGAACTAATTCCTGAGCTCTTCAGCGTATCTAGCAATGTCGAGCCGTTATTATTTGTGGTGGTCGAGTTTCGCTTCATTCTGCTCAAGAAATTAGCTGCACTTCTCTTCTTCGCACCACCTGATACAGTGGTCGGGGCAGCGGCGTTTTTCTCACTTCTAGGCTTTGAGTGTTCACTGGAAAGGGGTTCTGAATTCTTGCCATTCTTCTTCAAGCTTCTTGAACCAGCTGAATTGAATCTGTCACTTGTCCTCTTCTTTGTCACCCTATTATTTTCTTCAGCATTATTTCCCAACGATTTCTTGTTAGGTTGCTTCCAATCCAGAATTGGTTTTTCTTCGGCTTTTTGCTCCCTCTTTCTATCGGCTCCTCCAGAATTGGATGATCCAATCAGTGCTTTTGCAGCAATTGAGCTGCGCTTGCGGCAAACTATCATTGGGCCTGATATCATTTTTGGTTTTGGTAGCAAAGAATCAGATGATGGTTCGGGCTCCGGTTTTGAGGAAAGGACTAGTTGGGATGGTGTAGGAGTTTGTTCTTCGGCTGAAGATTCGAACTTCAGATTTGTTCGGGTCATCTCTTTGGAAACAAGCTGCCGAAGCTCAATGGCAGCTGCAGATTCCCTGGACTCTTTACTGAAGAAGAGGATGGCGTTGTTAAAGAGAAGCAGCAGATCGCAAAAGAACTTGCTATTGAAACTTGAGTACCATCCTTCTTTGAGCCTTGTTTGAATACTTTCGAGATCTACATGTTGCCGAATCAAGTCCTTGTACTCTGGGGTTTCCTGCAAGGTCGAGGGCAATTCATCAAAGTGATTTATGCTTCGAGTAAAACCACCATAAATCACATCAAATATGTTCTGGTGGCACTATGCTGAGTGATTTGGATTAAGATTTGTAAATAGGCCAACAATTGGGAACAAACCAAACATGCAGACACAGAAAGTCCAAAGACCTCGCCAAAAGGCTACCAAATTGCGTTGCCTTGCTCCTAAAAATGGACCAGAGTCCCAAAGTAGGACGCTCCTGAATACATACAGCTACAGTTAAGGAAAATTGCCCGTGACGTTTGAAACACAATTCCATACGGCATAGAAGACACATAAACTCTACTATCCTAGCACATACACAAACATAGTTTACCAACACCAAAATGTGTTTACCAAAGACACGTCATAGGACGGGTCATTATCTGGGTAGTACCAAAGCTTCATTCTATTGGAAAGTGGACAACTTTGTGAATGATAAACACCCAACAAATATTAGAAGTACAAAAATGAAAAACCATAAAGTCGATTGAAAACCTTATACAGTTTACACAGAGAAAGGTCTAGAGCAGAAAAATACGGACTTGACACCAAAGGAGCAGATAATAGAAAATCCAACTGTTTTTTGTTTTTTCCTTTGGCAAGATTTCATTAAGAGAAACAAACACCAAACAGCAGGGACCAACTGTTTTGCCAAATAAAGTTGTTTTTCAATGGTACTGGCAACAAACATAATAATTCAATGACAATTTGCTAGGTTCTATTCTAGAGCATATAATCAACTCAAAAGCACCCCGCTGGTGAACGGCGGGTTTATGGTTTCTAGAATCAGTTGAGGTGCGCATAAGCTAGCCAAGACATGTGGTTATAAAAAAATTAACTCATAAGCAGACAACAACATGCGGGCTGAGGTTCCCACAGCACTAAATGTGGAGCAACTCGCGTTCGTTGGTGAATTCCCCGAGATTGTTCGCTCAAATACCATATCTAAAATACTTACGACCTAACTAAAATATCTATTAAAAAAAAAATTAGTTGAGGCCCGCGTGAATTTATAATGGTGTTGCTATTTTGAAAAAAATCCACTAGTGAATGCCTAACTAAAATACCAATACCATTATGAATTTGCTCCATGGGGGTAGTTGCAAATTTTAAACCTGCGACCTAAACAAAAACCAGGTCAGAAAAAAAAATTTGAATAATAGAATAATTTCTTCTGCATACCTGCCGCTCGAGCCGCCGCTCAAAGACCGAGCCGAGCTTGTGAGAGCAAACAATCTCGAGGAACTCCACCAACGAACGCGATTCGACAGAGGCTTGTTCGACGCGCGATTGATCCACGGCCTCGGGTTCATCACCACCGCTAACACAACCTGACCGCACCTTATCATCGCCCAACTCCTCCTCCTTCCTCGATATGCTCGCTGTACTCTGCACGTCGCTACTAACCTCATTCGCGGCGCCCTTCGACTCGGCCACCGATTCCCCCAACTCGGCCGAGTCACCCCGTCCTCCATCCGGTTCATCCTTCACCGATTCCCTCACCGGTTCCTCCTCCTCTTTCTCTATACTGTTAGAACTCCCGTTACACGAGTTCTCCCCCACCGGCTTCGCCAAACCAGCTCCACCATCCGGTTCACCTTCTCCGGTTCGAACCACCGTCGTCTTTCCCCGTCTTGTTTGGATCCGTCGAATTCGACTTGTTCACGGACCCGTCATCTCCGCCGGAGACCAGTCCACCGATTCCCGCGAGACTTTTCCGTGTTCATCTTCTCTTTCTCTCTCTACAGTCTTCTTCGGATCCGACTTCTCTCCGCCGTTCGATTTCTCGTCCCCTTCTTCTCGCTCCTCCTTCAGCCTCTTAACCTTCAGTTGCAACGACCTGAACAAACAATCAAATCAACACATCCACTCCAAACCTACAGATCTAGAATAAACTAGTAGATTTGTTTATACATAAAAAACATGTAAGTATACAAGTTTTTACAGATTTGTTCTGTTCATTATACGATGGAGGAATCGTAGCGTTCAACTTCGCGCCTGAGCTCGGCGACGCGGAGTTTCCTCAACTCGTCGAGCCAAGGGACGGCGTCGGCGGCCTTAACGGCGTCGTTGTCTGGGGGGCTGTAGCGTTGTTTGAGGTCGCGGTATTTTTGCTTGCAGTGGGAGGGGGTGAGGTGGAGGAGGGAGGAAGGGATGGAGCTCCGCTTCTGTATCTCGACGGCGACGAAGTCCCAGTTGTCGGTGCCGTGGCGGTGGACGGCGCAGGACAGGAGGAGCTCCTCCCACGTCCCCCTCGGCGGCGAGGCGTCTGGTCCTGTGATGTTCTCTGCTGTTTCGTTTGGTTTGTCCATGAAAATGGTAACGTGATTACTGTGTTCTCTGCAATTCGTCCATTTTGTATTTGAGCCTCCCTTTTTTTTTAAAGTAAGTTAAATTACTCCATATTAAATATTTAAATTAATCTTTCCGTTTCGACAGGAGTACTGTAAAAATTACTCGTAATATTGGAATCAAAAGTAATGGAAAAAAAAAAGTTCACCGAAGAATAATGCCAAACATCTGATATTTATTGTCTTTTTAGTATTATATATGAATTTTTTGCAACTTCGATTCACATTTTTTTATTTCTCTCATTGAGACTAATCATGCATCGTTTCGTTAACTAAAATAAACACTTAATTTTTGAATTAAATTTGATATTTTATGAGAGAATGATTTGTCTCGAAAAAAAGTAACAAGTACTTAAGAAATAAGAACCTTAGTGGAACGGGTCTAAATAATCTCAAAAATTAAGATGAAAAAATAAAATGAAAAATTACGAAAATAAAAAAAAATAACCGACAAAAAGTTTAGGGAGAAACTCACCGGGTTAAAAAAAGAAGTGATAATAGGAAAAATAACGGTCCAGGTCATGTTTTGATAATTAATACCCAAGGGTATGCTGAAAATATTTATTAATGTTGAAAATATTTTTAGTAAGTACTCCCTCCGTCCCAAATTGATTGTCCCGTCCGCAAAACGGAGTATTAAAAATAATGCAATTTTTTCAAGAAAAAATTCAAATTTTTTTCACAAATTAAAAATTCTCATTGATATCTAGTAAGTTGTTGAAAAACTTTTGATTTTTTCTTGCAAAAATTGTATTATTTTTAACACTCCGTTTTGCGGACCGGACAATCAATTTGGGACGGAGGGAGTATTAATTATTAAAATATGTTATTGACCGTCGTTACATTGTGTGGACCACCTTGCAAGGCTAAATACTCTTGGGTGTAATTGTGATGGCTAAAGTTATTGCACACCGAAAAAATATATATATATTTCCTGGCCCACACAGTCCAACCCATTTTTTAAATGGTTTGAGATTGAATACAATAGAATGGATTTAGGAAAAATGACGGCCCAGAACATGTTTTGATAATTAATAACCGCCAAAAATATGCTGAATGCTGAAAATGTTTTTCACATGTATTAATTATCAAAACACGTCATTGGCTGTCATTTTTCCATGAATTTATTTGTTGGGTTGGGTGTAGTTGTCTTTTTAAGCCTGCTCAATGAATAGATGAGATTGAACTTTCACATTAAAATCAAGCTCATCCCGGCCCATTTACCACACACAATAGATGGGCTTGAACTTTCTCTTTAAAAAATCCCCTGGCCCGCACAGTCCAGCTCCCCACCACGCCCTCCCACCACCTCTTTTTTTATTTTTTTTAGATTTTTTCTGCATTTAACCAAATCGGAGAGGAGATTAGTTGATAACTTAATATGCATATAAGATGATCTGAACATCCCTGATTGCCGGGAAAAAAAAAGGTGTGGCACTAATCTTTAGGTGACAGTCACTTCAATTTGCCATAGGACAACTTTAAGGTGGCTAAGGCCCCGTTCCGGAACGCGAAATAAGTACTTATTTTTTAAGAAGGCAATTTCAAGCTAAAAAATGATAGACTTATTGAAATTTAAAAATATGCAATATGGATGTTGTTTGAAATACAGTGCAAAAAAAATTAAAAAATTATTTTTCATTTATATTATTTTTTAGTTTGAAAATATGAAATAAATACTTATTTTTTAAGAAGGTGTCCTGGAACGGACTCTGACTTTACCACTGAGTGGGAAAAAAAAAAACTAGTGTTATGAACTAAAACTTCTAATTAATTGGTAACACTAATATTTTTATATTTCTACATCAAATTTTGAATGTCGCAAAACTGTATTATGTATCCAAAACGTTTAGGAGTTTGTCCAAAGGTAGAAAGTATCAAACAAAAGACTATTTAAAAACCTTTATGTAAAGTGACTAAGGTTAATTAATCTCCCTTAATAAAAAAAGCACAAAGAAAATAATCTAGTACTTCTGTAAATCAGGCAACCCCAAACCAATTTCTAGTATTGTGGTTTTGACAAATAGAGTATCCACAATGCTATAATCAAAAGTAAAAGGTTTTTAAAGTTAACAATGTTAATGTAAAATATGGCTCACAATGCTATAATTAAATTTAATAACCTCCTTAGAAATAATCAAATTTTGGACTTTGGATAACCAAAACTAGCAACCTTTTGACAATAACCAAATTTAATAAACCCTACATATTCTCAATCAAATACACCAATCATTATATAAAAATGTTCTATCTCTCTTCCCTTTTCTTCTCTCTCTTTCTTTTCGAACAATATTTTACTAAAAAAATGTTTTTTTTTTCAAAAAACTATTTTTAAAAACATAATTTTTTCAAAAAAATGTTTCAAAAACCATTTTCTATTTCTGGTAAATAGTTTTTATTAGTTTCAAAATTATTTTTAGAAAAACTATTTTCTATTGTTCACAATTTTTTGTTTTTGGTAGTTTGAAAAGACGATGTTACAAATTTTGGTTATCCAATTTTGATTATATTATTGTAGACATCTACATTGCTAACATAAGCAATTTCTTAAATGAATAATCAAAAATTGACGTGGCAATTTTTTATTATAGTATTGTGGGTACTCTTACAATGCTACTTAGAGGTTACAATGCTACTCAGAGGTTGTGATTTCTGAAGTTGTATTCCGATTTTTACAATTAGGTGCGTGGTGGCTTTTAAATTGTTAGAACTATAGCACTAAATTAATTAATCTAATTATGAATTAGAATTGCACTGAAATCAAGAGAGCACAGATATAAATAAAGATTAGAACATGCATTATAATCTAAAAACAGAGGACACAAAGGAATGGCTAAATGTTATGATAGGTGTAAAAGATAGGCTAGCCTGTGAGAGAACTGGGAGGCGTGATGCACTGTCTTAAAGCCACGTATTAGTCTTCCCCTCTATGTGAAGGTGTTAACGGATTGTAATGACTCCAAGATTCAACCCAGTATGCTCACAATTTTTTCTCTTCTAACGGTCACATCCGCGCGCTAAGAGGTTTGAACCGAGTCACGAATCGGAGTTGCCCAGTAGTACTAAAACTAGGAAGAATACGATCGAGTTGTTTAATAGGAAAAAATGTTTAGGTAGTGGACTAAAAAAGGAGAACACAACAGTATCCGATTGCGACTTTTCTGATTTCTTCGACCTATTTTTCCCGGCAAGAACTAAATCCTTTTTTAATATGTACTCTATTTAATTAATTAGAACCATTTCTAATGGAAGGAAATAATCATGGGGCAATCAAAGCAATTTGAAACTGACATATAAATGCAATCTGCTCTTAATGAGAAAATTAGCCGTTGGGTTGAAGAAGGCATGTGTAAAAATATGTGTAACTAATGCATCATATTATCTAAAGCAAAAGAATTTGTATTCGGTAAATAATCCTTTATTATTATCTCCATAATTGTTAAAAGGATTTTAGTCCAATAAATGTAGATCACAAAATTTTGAAACTTTACAAAGCTGATATAGTTTTAACGTCTTCTTTCTTGACATACTAGCTAAGTACATATTATCTTGGTCATATAGGGATAAAATACATTCGAGGCATCTTTGTCAGGCCGCGTTTTTTAGATGTATTGAAAATATTATTTTAAAGTGTAATTAACTGTGAATTAAGTTTAAACAAAAAAATAATGTTCCCCAATAACAAAAGATTCCCCCCCTTTTTCTATACATTGAATTGTACGTCTAAACACTATTAAAAAAAATATATGTGAACCACTTCTAAATTTTTAAAAATTCTCATTTAGCCATCAAGACATCAGAACCAAATATAAGTATTTACAAACTTTAAATAAAAAAATAAGGAATACTTGTTTTCCTTCTTATTTGCCAAAAAGATACAACAAGATATTTCTAAGTAGTAGAATCTAACGCTTATCATTGCATGCCCAAAGTAAAAAATATACAACTAGTAAAAATAGTTTTCAAAGCCTAACAATCTACTCGAAACTAAAATATCCAAATAAACATATTTAAAAAAACAAATGTTTGTAACTTTTACCCCATTCTATTAAACTTGATATTTATACTCGTTCGATACCATTCATAATGAATAAAACCAAGTCCAAAAAGATAAAACCAAAGAACTCACAGATTCTATTGCATAGGTTGCTGGCAAGAGAACTTTCCTTTCTGATTGATGGTCATTGACGGCTCCATTTCCTTGTACCTTTGGATTCGTGGACTGTTTTTTATTTGAGGAGGTGAATAAGAGGAGGCCTCACATAATTTCCATACCAAACCCCCCATCCTTTTACCTTAAAACAAAAACCTATATTTGGGAATACGAGGAATCGCTCGTTCACCATCTACTTTTTTCCTGTACAAAGAAATAAAGTAGAAAAAAAAAATGTACTCTGAAATTTCAAGTCGTATACAAAACCACTTGTGTTGGTTATTATAGAAAATATAAGCTATGTCTTCCCTCCACTGTTTTGCTAAACAAGGATATCAAAATTTATTTTCCTCCAAATAAGAAATCTTATTACATATATATATTACACCTTGTTAGGAATGGGTTGGACATGATTTTTTGGAAAGCTTCACAAATGGAAAACGGGAAAAGGGGCAGACTTTTTTAGAAGATGACATTAACTGTTAAAGAAATATTTTTCTATATAGTACACCTTAACTTGTGTGAAAGGAGCATTGATTAGCATTTGCCTTAAGACTTAGTGGGTTGCCAATGGAAAGCCATTACCACTAAGGTGGTAGCCCAGTTGGTAGGGTCCTTGACGGAGACGTGGGTTTGTGTCCTAGCAGGGGGCTTGGCCTTACGTCTGTGGATGAGTTTTTGGATCATTGAAGGGGGTGGTGCCATGGTGACAACCCGTCATTTCAGACGGTAGCTATGGCTTGAATTGGATATTCCATCCATCGATAAAGAGCCCCTATAATCACGCCCAAGGAGTTATTATACTGGTTGTCCCGTCTCATACTTGTAAAAAAATAAAAAATTAGAGCATCTCTATTGTAATAAGCAAATGGATGTGGATAAGTAAACTTAATAACAATTCTTAAAAAACACCTCACATTGTAATAAGCAAAATTATAAGTCTTTTAACAAATAATCAAATTCCACCCATTCCATAACCAAACTTAACAACTTTTACCAATAACCAAAACTCAATAACCAGACTCAATAACTAAACTTAAAACTCAATAACTTAAAAACACCCCAAATTGGAATCGTCTCGGGTGCGTGATTGGAACTCGTTTGCGATTAGATATAGGTGCATTATGTATTGTGGGATTTTTTTGGTTAGGTATACAAAAATAACCAATATGGAGATAGAGATTGTTAAGTTTAATTATGAACTAAATGGATAATGAAATACTTACGTGGCATATTTTAATTATTAATTTTGATTATTCTCATCATGCTCTTAAAGGCAGCCATTTCTCTTCTCTTCTCTTCTTTTTCCTCACACATTTTCGATTTTACTATAATTTTTTTCCTTTATTACATCCCACACTTCAACATCATAAAAAAATTTTAAAAAAATTACCTCCCCCTGTGCTTCCGCAAGCAAATCCCCGAAGGGCAAGGCAGAGCAACAGATTACGGCACGGTTTGCTCGAGAGAGAGATCGAGAGAGAGAGAGAGAGAGAGAGAGAGAGAGAGAGAGAGAGAGAGAGAGAGAGAAGTTCAGCGTCATTCGGCAGAAATCATGGG
>BPLS01026176.1:0-30615 GCA_019656275.1 Rhododendron kiyosumense
TGTGGATTATTTGGCCAAACTAGGCCTAGATAAATAGAAGAAAAAAAATTAATGAAACCATGGCTTGAAATCCAAGGGCTGAAATGTACCTGGATGAGTGTTCTCTGATATCACAAAGCATCATGTTCTTCCAAACTCTCTTACAGTTTTGGCACTGTACTATTTGCACCCGTCAGGAAAAAATCAAATCAGAATCTAAGGTCATTAGATATTGCTTGCTTTCATTCTGGAGAAATTGCAAAACGTGTTTAGCAAACTGTTTACGAAAACTGTTTCAGACAAAAATTAGGAAAACAATTCACTTTCGGGCAAAAACAAAGAACTCAGAAACTATTTCACCCTAGAATGACAACGTCGAGTATTTTTGAACATTTCATTGACATTGCATCTGAAACCACGAAAAACGAAATCCCAAAACTACAACAATACAATACCGAGCAGAAAATACAACATACAATTCAAAAGAAAAAGGGAAAAAAAAAAACAAAGCAAAACATAACAGTAAACAGAAAATACAACGTATAATGCAAAAGAAAAAAAATCGTAACAATCTGAAACTTGATCGACTTAGGTGGTGATCCTGGGGGTAGAGGAAAAAGAAACAGCAGCAGGAGAAGGCAGCGACTTTGCGACACTGTTATTGCTTTTGCCACTATAGTTTGAAGACTGTACTTGACTGCTGCTCCCGGATCCATAGAACGACGAATTAACATAAGATCCGAAAGAATTTCCAGGATGACCAAAAGACGTTGGCACGGGCATTTTCTCCGGAAGTACAGGCAATGGAGCTTCAAAATTCAGCACCAGAATCGCTTGCCTGATTGAGGGCCTAAGGACCCAGTCCGGGTTCGCGCACCAAAGCCCAACAACCATCAAACACTCCATGATCTTTTCATCATATTCGTCACCTAGTCTCGGATCAACCGCCTCGAGGATTTTCCCATTTCCATAAAGTTCCCACAACCAATCCACCATTTTGACCTCATTTTGCTGTGCATTGGGCTCAATGGGCCTCCTCCCACATGCTATTTCCATTGCCACGACCCCAAAACTGTAGACATCTGATTCCTTGCTAGATTTTCCCATTATAACACACTCTGGAGCCATGTAACCTCGAGTCCCTGCCACAACGGTGGTCTCGACCTGTTCCTCGTGGTCAACCAGCCTAGCTAGCCCGAAATCTCCCAATTTGGCATTGAAATTTGAATCCAACATCACGTTGCTCGATTTTATGTCCCTATGCACCACGCACTGCTCCCATTCTTCTTGTAAATAGAACAAAGCTGAGGCTAGGCCCTGCGCAATTGTGTACCTTATATCCCAAGTTAACAAACTTCCCGCCTTGAATGAATGAGAGTCAAGGCTTCCATTAGGCATGAACTCGTAAACTAGCAAGAGCTCACCTTTATCGTGGCACCAACCCATGAGTTGCACCAAGTTCCTGTGCCTCAACTGGCTGATGATTTTCACTTCCGATGCATACTCTTTTAGGCCTTGTTTGGACTCCCTTGACACCCTCTTAACAGCAACGTCGGAATTCATTTCCTTTAGAAATCCTCTGTAAACCCCGCCAAATCCCCCCGCTCCAAGTTTCCTTTCCTCCGAGAAATTTTCTGTCCGATCTCCAATTCCTCATAAGAGAATTTCCTTGCCCCGGTGCCCCTCTTGAATTCATCATCCATCGATCGTTCTTGTACTGGTACTGGCTCGTCCTTTTTTCTTCCTCTACTTTTTCTCCACAACCCTAAAAAAATCAAACCAATCAAAACCAACACACCAAAACCAACGCTCAATCCCACCACTAATCCCGTCTTGTCCCCCCATCTCGCCGCCTCTTTTCCTCCCTCATCGATTCTTAAACGGGCAGTGGAAAATTCCCATGACTGGATGCTATTTTTTTCATAGGACGACCCCGTTGACCCGGAGAAACCAAAAGTAACCCACTCTGGCAAATGAGCTTTTAGATCAACTAAGAAATCAAGATTCTTAAAAACTGCACCATCATTCTCATAATAAGTGAATGCAACACTAAGGTTTTTGGTGCTAGAATCATACTTAATCTGGGCTTCATTTGTTTTCCCAAAAAAAATATCACTCTCCCAAAACTTATTTACCACAGACCTCATAGTGTTGATATTTATACCCACATGATTGATGGGAAAACTGGTTTCCCATGTGTTTCTATAAGTATCGAATTCGACTGCAACAAACGTAGATGTTCCATTCTCATTAACCAGGCCAAGTCCACCGCCACCCGAGTCCGGTGGAATGTTAGAACCATTAGGAGAAAGGAAAAAGGTAATCCCTTCGCCGTAGTTTTCTCCTTGAATCAGGAAGGAGAAATTCGTGCTGAAGTCTGTGAGATCTCCCGTGGCGCTGTCCCACAAGTGAAGGGGTTGGAAATAGGTGGCACGGCCGATCTTATGTTGGAGAAATGAAGTGTTGGTGTAGTCATTTGGGTCTGGAGTGAGTTGGATGCCATTGGCGGAGATGTAAGCATCTCCGGTAGTGTTTATGGAGTTGAATGCCAATGAATTGTCCGGTGTTATGGATGGGAGACTGAATTCCAATGGGGTTGCAAAAGGGATTAACAGAAAGAAGAAGAAGGAGGAGGAGGTGATCATGGAGACAGAAAGAAGTGAAAGCTTAGGTGATTGGAGATGGATTGTTAAAAGGTTATTGATCATTGTGGTTGGTTTCACACTTGGACTTAGTTCAAGCTTTCACTTTATAAATATAACTAGTGATAAGACAGTGGCCACTCCACACCAAAAAAGAGGCTAGTTGGCAAGAAGCAAACAAGCAAGAAAAGGACCCATGAGGACAGACCCTCAAGAGGATGATAAGACAGTGGCCGCATGAGGATAAATGTCACCCACATGAGCCATACAACTGCATAATTCCAATTAAGATTCAAAGCATCACCACACCCCTTCTTCAATTTCGAATACTCCCAAAATTAATATCAGAAGCAAGATTCCAGCTCAACCATCAGATAGTAGAGTACATATCCCAATTTCAGTGTCCATTGAATCCCATCTTCAACTTTCAGAGGGAGAATACAATCCCAATTATTGGTGGAATTAGAGAATACAATCCACCAAAAATATAACTAGTGAAACATATGTTGGAAAAGTCACCAGTCATTAAATGTTTTATGAACCATGAAGCCTACAATGACCAAGTGCTTCTGGTACTTGTAACCGTATATAGTAAATTTCTTATCATATATAGTAAATTTCACACTAGCAGTAAACGTAGTGTTTCTTAGGTGAACCACGTAAATTCGATGGTTCTGTTTACCGTTTAATGCATTAGTATAATCCAGAGTCAGTTAAAGTTTTTGCAAGTTCAGAACAAAATGATCAGTCATTGCGTACTTTTCATTCAAACGGATTTCCTTAATTCCAGATGTTCCAAGTTTGCCTTGCTGGGTACTCAGCTACAGAACATATTCTTGAAGGCTGCCACTGTTACATAGTCAGCTAGAAGTCTTGCTAGTCCACTCTATCACTTTCTCTTTCTCTCTCAAAGGAGATGGATGCGGTTCTGAATCAAGTCTTCGCATGCTCATTCTCAATCAAGCTGCTTTGCCGTTTAGGGTAGGGAGAATTTCGTCCCGTCAATTTTCTTCGATGGCTGCTACTGGCCGACTCTTGTGAGTTCCTGCTGCATGACAAGTCTTTACATGCTTTATATAGATACAATATTTGGACCTTACTTGGGCCTACACAATTCACATATTAACCCAACTACAAACAACTTAAACATGGCCCAATTACATACCTACATTTTATGGCCCAAAATTAAACATTACATTTTTGGCCCAAAAATACAAAATACAACAAGAGGCTTTGTTTGGTTTACATTTTAGAAAGTTATTTTTTAGAGTTGGAGTGGTAATGAGTAGAGAGAGGTAGAGAGAATATTTATTGAAAACTGTATCTAGAGTTAAAAGTAACTCTCAAAATGTTAAATCAATTGAGTCCTGGTCAAAGTATGCCATGAGAAACAGGACTAGATAAATAGAAAAAATTGAATGAAACCGTGGTTTGAAAATTGAAATCCAAGCATCATCATGTTCTTCCAAATTCTTACAGTTTTGGCACTGTAATATTTGCACCCTCGAAAAAAAATCAAATCAGAAATCTCAGGTCATTGGATATTGCTTGCTTTTTCAAAAATACTCGACGTTGTCATTCTTGTGTAAAAAAAAAAACGTAACAACAACAAACAAGATCGACTTAGGTTGTACTCCTAAGGGGTGTAAAAAAAACAGCAGCAGCAGCCGAAGAAGAAGGTGATTTTGCGACACTGTTAATGCTATTGCTACTATGGCTTGAAGACGGTACTTTACTGCTGATCCCGGATCCATAGAACGACAAATTAACGTAAGACCCTGACGCAGGCCGGGACCTGCGATGTTTGGGATAGTCCCAGGATGCCACTCAACCAAGGGTAGTGACGTCACTCGACGCTACTAATCGTGAAAGACACTCACGCGACCAAGCCACGCGCTTGATAATAGGCATTTTCACTGGATCTGTATCATTTTTATTTTTTGTATTTACTACCACAGTTTTTATTGGCTTCAGTAATTTCCAAACTCGAACTAAAAGCCGCCAATTTAGCATTGTAGTCTGAAGTCCAGCATCCCGTTGCTCGACTTTTATTTCCCTATGAACAATGCATCCATTATGTGAATAATTTGAGAAACGCTGATGCCCAATCTTGGGCAATTTCATACCTCGCTTCCCATTTTAACAAGTTTTTTCTCCTAGGAATGGCTCCCTTTTGGCATATATGATAGGCGCGTAAATGTTCACATAAGCGCCCCTTAATTTATTCTCACTAAATTCATTTATATTATTACTCCGTACTTAATGCTTGATTTTTGTGTTTTAGGTACTCAGTGGTTTTAACATGCTAATGGGCCTTAGAAATATACTTCCTGTGCATTGTTTTGGATGCACTATTGGTGGCAGGACAATCCAAGTTGTACATGGCTCGGTGGGGCCTAAAAGGGCTACTTTTTATTGCTACTTAGTTTGACTGGGTCTTGGATCAATTAAAAGAATGAGGCCTAAGCCAATTCCTGGCCCACAAGGGTTTTTGCGTCGGCTGCAGCACTTATAAAGAGAACAAGAACAGTGTTTCGGACTGGGGGGATGCATTACTAGAGAAAAACAGAGGGCTGCGCATATACAAATCTAAAGCACCGCGACAGTCAGTCACGGCAGTCAACAGAAAGATCAGCGCGATGTTCTTTTCTCCTACGATGTCCGGCTAAATTTGTTTCTGGGTATAGATGAAGCTCGAACTCTGAGTAACGATTTTTATGTTTTGATTTAGTGTTTTATTATTCGAATCGTGGTTGTATGACATAAAGATTTATTTGCGAACCATAATTTTTCCAATCACATCTTGTGTATGAATTCCTGGGTTTCATGCACGTTCATACAACAGTTCTTAATTGTTTTGTGATAATTGAGTAAGATGGGTTATGCTCTGTAAGACACGCCGTGCTATTAGACGGTCCGTGCCATAAAGACAGATCGTACTAGTAAGACGGTTCGTGCTAGGCGGCGATACCCCATGCTATTTGGTGATTCATAAATATTTTTAGGCAATACCGTGAGGGCTCTCGAACTCTAACGATATCTGGATTGATTCAAATAATTAACCTTTATCATTATATAGAAATTGTTACAACGGGTCGAGTGGATTCGAAATCCTAGATCTTTTCTCTTATAAACTCTCTTTACTTTTAATTGTTTTGCGTTAATTTAGTTTGCAAACAATCAAATCCTTTTCCAAATTAAGTTAGAAATCGATTGAAATAACTGCAATTCAGCCTTCGTAATCCCTGAGGACAAAACTCGGAGTACTTATCGCTATCTTTTAGGTAATAGTAATTATTCTGTTTTATTAATTATTTTTTATACGAAAACGACACGATCAAATTTTGGCGCCGTTGCCGGGGATTACAAAGTGATTCAAGTTGGTGGGTCTCCTCCCCTCTCATATTACATCCTGCATAGTTCTTCATTCAAGGTGATATTTTTCCTCTCTTTTACATTTATATCCTATCTTCTTATTTTTAAGCTTTCAATGAAGGCATCGAATGGTTCAAGTTGGGAGAAGGAATCACTTTGTTCTTTTTCCTTGTTAAATTCAAAAAAAAAAAAATTTAAAAATTGGAAAATTAAAAATATAGTGGGACCCTTTTGCATACGGTTTGACACTTTTTGTGATTATTTGTCGGATAACTTAGTTGACATGTGTTGCCTACCGTTATGATATCTGTTTTTGGCATGGTAGTTTTGGTTGCTAGCTTGTCTTAAGAAGTTGATTATGGCACTTTGGTTTGGCACTCTTGCACTTCACGTATACTTGGGCTTTGATCACTAGTGAGTTGTGAATTGACTGTTATTGATGGCTAGATTAGTGGAGACTTATGCCCTATTGAGCTTTCGTGCCTTATCTTTTTGTTGGAGTGGTGTCAAGTAAACTCTTAGTTTGTCATGGAAAGAGTCAACTTATTGAGATCTCATTATTCTTGATTGCTAAGCATTGGAATTTATTGATTGACTTATTAATCTCTTGGGTTTGGTTTGACATATGGATGATTCACCCTTTGGAGAGGATTATAGGCCGTCTTTGTTATTTGAGCTCGTTCGTTCTTTTGTTTCACATTTATCCCTTGCGAGCCACTTTGAGCCTTTCATACTTAGCCTTTTCTTGGTTAGCTCCATCTTCCATATTGTTTGGAGAAAGGCGAAAAACATTAAGGTGTAATTTTTTGATAGATTGTGAAATATTTTGCTCGAATTGGTGATTTCCCTTAAAAAAAACGACACAAAAGAAAAAAAAAAGGGAAAAAGAAAGAAAGGGACACCAATATGTTTGAAAAGAAGGAATCATGCTTTATGGTTGGAAAATGATGAGAGGATAGAAGGAAAGATAATGTGGAGTTGAAAAAGTGAAAAAATTGGGCTCACATTGTTAAATTAGCCCTAAGTTATTTGCCTATTCTTGGACACGTGATATTTTACCCTAACCTTGAAATATTTTTCCTCACCCAACATTACTACCCAAATTAAAGTCCTATTTGATCCTTGGGGTGATAGGAAGTGGATTGATGGATGTGGGAGTTCCAATGCTTGGTGTTTCGTTCATGAGATCGTGTGTCCACCATATAAAGCGTTCTTTTCGTATCTTGTGTGTGAAGTACTTTGCTTTCCATTTATATAACTTCTAACCGCACACTTGAGAGTTACAATATGCATTTTGTTTCGAGTGATTTTCTTTGTGAGTGCATAACACTGTAGAATTGAAGTCGAGACTCGGATCGGAGAGAGCGGTTAGTCATTGTAAACTTGTGGTTGAGGCCCATATCACACACACACACACACACACACCCTAAGCCTAGGTGTCATGGTTTATTTTTGGACTTGATAGCGTATGGAACTATTTGCGCCTTCTTATATCATTCTGGTAGTTGCATATTCTTTGCTTGATGAGCCAATAAGTTGTATGACAGATTTTGGATTCCATGTGAAAGGGTTCCCTGTATTTTGTGGGTAATCACTGCTGAAAACCCTCACAAGACTTCACTCGTCCTACCGGGGCTGCCTGGGGGTTTAAAAGAACTATCGGTTTTAATTTCTTTTCTTTAGTTGCATTTTGTTTTCTTTGCTCGTAGCTAGCAAAGTGTAAGTTGGGAGGTGTGATAGATGCGTAAATGTTCACATAAGCGCCCCTTAATTTATTCTCGCTAAATCCATTTATATTATTACTTGGTACTTAATGCTTGATTTTTGTGTTTTTGGTACTCAATGGTTTTAACATGCTAATGGGCCTTAGAAATATACTTCCTGTGCATTGTTTTGGATGCACTATTGGTAGCAGGACAATCCAAGTTGTACATGGCTCGGTGGGGCTTAAAAGGGCTACTTTTTATTGCTACTTAGTTTGACTGGGTCTTGGATCAATTAAAAGAATGAGGCCTAAGCCAATTCCTGGCCCACAAGGGTTTTTGCGTCGGCTGCAGCACTTATAAAGAGAACAAGAACAGTGTTTCGGACTGGGGGGACGCATTACTGGAGAAAAACAGAGGGCTGCGCATATACAAATCTAGAGCACTGCGACAGTCAGTCACGACAGTCAACAGAAAGATCAGCGCGATGTTCTCTTCTCTTACGATGTCCGGCTAAATTCGTTTCTAGGGTATAGATGAAACCCGAACTCTGAGTAACGATTTTTATGTTTTGATTTAGTGTTTTATTATTCGAATCGTGGTTGTATGACATAAGGATTTATTTGCGAACCATAATTTTTCCAATCACATCTTGTGTATGAATTCCTGGGTTTCATGCACGTTCATACAACAGTTCTTAATTGTTTTGTGATAATTGAGTAAGATGGGTTATGCTCTGTAAGACGCGCCGTGCTATTAGATAGTCTGTGCCATAGAGACGGATCGCACTAGTATGACGGTTCGTGCTAGGCGGCGATACCCCATGCTATTTGGTGATTCATAAATATTTTTAAGCGATACCGTGAGGGCTCTCGAACTCTAACGATATCTGGATTGATTCGAATAATTAACCTTAATCATTGTATAGAAATTGTTACAACGGGTCGAGCGGATTCAAAACCCTAGATCTTTTTTCTTATAAACTCTCTTTACTTTTAATTGCTTTACGTTAATTTAGTTTGCAAACAATCAAATCATTTTCCAAATTAAGTTAGAAATCGATTGAAATAACTGTAATTCAACCTTCGTAATCCCTAAGTTAGAAATCGATTGAAATAACTTATCGCTATCTTTTAGGTAGTAGTAATTATTCTGTTTTATTAATTATTTTTGATACGGAAACGACACGATTAATATACTCGTAACCAAGAAACAATTCTGTTTTCTCGGGCACCAATCGATGAGTTATACAAAACTTGGAAGTCGAATCGAAAGTAAAAATAAGAGAAAATGTTGGTTACCTCAACTGTGAAGAACTCATATCGTTACAAGAACTCCAACCTGGAGAAAACTTTGTTATGGTGAGAAATTTCCTCCTTTCTCAAAGTCTAAGTTGCTACCGTAAAAAGATTTCAGAAGCCTTTCAAAATTTGAAACTCCTACTGTAATTGCATCATTTCTCATGGTGAAACGGTTATTAAATCAAGCAGTACAAAGATTTTCCATTAAAGATAAAAAGAAAAAGTTACAACAACGGAAATGCAAGTTGATTCCCAACCTGGAGATTAAAAAGCTAATCTACACAACCTCTAACAAAAGAATCCTGAAATGTAAAATCATCAAAACCAATAGGAAGAAAAATGGACTACTGGTATTCGTATATACTTTTTGAACCAGCTTACATTTTATTCAAAAGTGATGTAGAGGGAGATGAAGCAGTAGAAGATGAGGTGAACTTGGAAGAATCTGTGTTGTAAGTATTGCTTGAATATTGGTTTTGGCTGGTGTCAAAACTGACGGTGGTAGGGTTCAATGGAGGAGGAAAAAAAGATAGTGTGGGCTGTTTTTGTGGCAAAATGGGCAGAGGAGCTTCAAAATTAAGCACATGAATCGCCTGTCTAATTTTAGGCCGGAAATTGTGATCTGGATGAGCACACCAAAGACCAACAATCAACAATCGTTCCATTTCTTGCTCATCGAAATCCGGGCCCAATTTCGGGTCTACTGCTTCAAGTAATCTTCCCATTCCGTAAAGGTCCCAAACCCATTCCACCATTCCCATTTGACATTCTGGCACCTTCATATCAAAGGGTTTTCTCCCGCAAGCTATTTCCAACGCCACGACTCCGAAGCTATAGACATCTGATTCCTTGCTAGCTTTACCTGTAACCACACATTCCGGTGCCAAGTACCCCATGGTCCCCGCCAAAGCAGTTGTTTGGGGCCCTTTCTCGTGATCGACAAATCTAGCTAACCCAAAATCTCCCAATTTGGCATTGAAATTGGAGTCCAACATCACATTGCTTGATTTTACATCCCTATGCACTACACACTGCTCCCATTCTTCATGTAGATAGAGCAATGCCGAGACCAAACCTTGGGCGATTTTATACCTTGTACCCCATGTCAACAAGCTTTTCCCTTTAAAGAGATGGAAATCTAAGCTGCCATTTTCCATGAACTCGTAAACAAGGAGTAGTCCTTTCTTTTCGTGGCACCAACCAATGAGTTGCACCAAATTCTTGTGCCTCAACCGGCTAATGATCTTTACTTCTGCTGCATACTCCTTTATCCCTTGTTTTGACCCCTTCGATATCCTCTTGACAGCAATATAAAGATTCAATTCCCTCAAAAAACCTCTATAAACTCCACCAAATCCTCCCTCTCCAAGCTTTTGTTCCTCCTCAAAGTTATTTGTTGCGCGAGATAATTGACTGTAGGAAAATTTCTTCGGCCCAGCACCGGCCTCAAATTCATTTTCCAAGGACATCTCAATTTCAAACTCATCCTCTTCTTTTGCTCTACTTCTCCTCCACAAGCCAAACCCAACCAAAACAAACCCACCAACAAAAACACCCGAGCCGACAACCGATCCCACCACAGCTCCAAGGGAGATTTTATTCGACCCTGGTTTCACTGGATCAGTAACATTGTTTTTATTTCCCGTATCTATTGTAACAGTTTTATTGGTCTCCTTAATTTCCAAACTTGAACTAAATTCCCATGATTTTACAGTATTTTTCTCAAAACTTACACCTGTTGCAGCTGAGAACCCAAATGTTACCCATTCAGGTAAGTATTTCCTCAGATCAATGATAAAATGAATGGTATCTTTAACTCTGGTTGTATTAGTAGAACCAGTAAAAACTACACTTAAATTGTGTGAACTTGAATCGTACCTGATCCAAGCCTCATTCTCTACCCCATGAGTTATGTTACAGTACCAAACAGCAGTAACATTTGATGTAAGAGAATTGACATCGATACCCACATGAGTATTCACATTGACCGGGTCCCAACCGTCCCAGTCGAAAACGTTCGCGAACGTATCAAACTCCACAGCAACAAAGGGGCTGGTATAGTTCCTCGTGACCGGGTCAATTGGGAGGCCTATCGCACCACCGGCTTCGAAATTCGACTCTGCTGGAGCGAGAAAGAAGGCGAGCCCATCGGCGAAATCCTTACTCCTGGCCGAATCAATCACGAAAACGAAATGGGTACTGAAATTAGCTAAGTTTCCAGTGGAATTATCCCAAAGGTGAAGGGATTCGACGTAAGTTGCTTTACCGACTTGGTGCTGCAGATCGGTGTTGCGTTCGTTAGAGGTGACTTGGAGGCCTTGGGATGAGACATAGGCTTCTCCGTATGTTGTTATATTGACCTTTTGAGCTTGATCGGCTATGTTTGTGAGGTTGAAGGTGAGTGAATTTGTTTGAGGAAATAGAATGCAGAAGAAGAACATGGAGAGAGAATATAGCAGGATTTGGAAATTGAAGAGAGCCATTGCTGTGGGTGGGAATTGTGAGTTTGGGTTGTGGATTAATATAAATAGTGTCTTTTTCACGTAGCCTCCGTTAACGTTCTATTCGCGGAGTTGTTCAATTTGGCGCATACATTTCGATTTTGGATAATCCAAATTTTAATAAAAAAATTTCAGATAAAAGTTAATCACAATCAATTATTACCGGTCATAATTAGTTTTCAATCTGAATCGTTTAAAAACACTTTAAATGGTTGTGATTGAACTCCGTAACTTCTCCTTTACAGAACAGCTGTAAAGAAAATTTTCTCTAATACTGTATAAAGAAAATGGGCAAAGAAAATAGGATGTGTTAGGAACAAAAAAAATGAGCAAAGAAAAGACCATTAAAGTGTAAAAAACAGTTCAAATTCAGATTCGCTGGTGAATCTAAATTGTTCTTATACACTTTAAGAATTTTTTCTTTGCCTATTTGTGTTGCTCTTAGCATTTCTCCTGTATAAATAACTGAAGAATTCATCCACGGTTCTTTTGATTGGACTCAGTCCGGTCCAGTACCACATTTGATTTCGTAATTGGCAAAATCAACTGTCCGCCCGCTGATTATAAGTGGGCCCGGCAGCTTTAAAATTCTGTGTCCACTGAAAATGTGGCAGGTAAATGACGACCACTTTTTTCAAAGCAACTTTCCCTAAGGTCCGTTTTCATTAATAAAAAATATTAAAAATTTAATGATTTTATCATCTTCTTTTAACTAATACGTAGGAAAAAAAATTTCAACATCTTACCATCTCATTTTCATAAACAAAAAATTTGTCAACAAACATTGTTTTTTGTTATGGTAACTCTTTTTTTTTAATAGCAAAAAAAATTTATTAATCTTTAAATTGTTACAAGACTAATAAAAGTAAGAAAATAGCATCATGCTCAAGGAACAATCATCTGTCCTATCCGAGACCCAAAATCTAGCTCAATCCAAAACCCAAAACCTAAGATTGGCAAGAAGCCAATTAAGGACACCCTTTGAGCCAAGCCCAAACACCCCTATGAGTCTACAAAACCCATGATACGGTAACTATACTCATAATCCATCAAGAACTTATTCATTACGGAAAACAACTTGACATTTCTCAATAATTTATTCACTACCAGAAACACCTAACAACTTCTCGACCACAAATAAAAATTTACAAATTTTTCACTACCAAAAACACCCCAGTAAATTCTGCCAAGGAGTTTTTTGGTTTCTTGTGTTTTTTGCGTTTTAATCTCCTTCAATTTTTTTTTCTGTTTGTTAATTTTGCAACAAAATTTTGTAAATTATTAATTTGTCTCGATAAAAAAAATCAGAGAAATGAATTTATTTTATTTTTATTTTTTGTTATATCCAAGATAAAGCCCAATCCTAGCCGTTCATTAAATATACAGTTTTTAAAGATTCCCGCGAAAAATCATCTCAATACGATACCTATACATACAGTCAGAAATCTGAATCAAAAGTTGGATGATTAGATTGAGCACCTATAAGTATCGGATTGATTTGATTTTTCATGGAAACCATTGAAAAAATATTTTTATATTTAATAAACAGATCGGATCATTTGTGTGGGATCCGTGATAGACCCCACGATAAAATCTATACACAATCTATACATAAATGTCTGTGTAGTTAGTAGCACTGTTTGGTAAAACAACTTTTATTCGAAAGTCGAAAAAAAATATTCACACTGACGCTGTGGAAAGAAAATTAATGAACCATTGGTTATTGGAGTAGTTAAAGAGGAGGTGCATCACATATGGGGGAAAATGGTAATGGTGTGAATTTGCCTTAACAACTCACATCATTCAATCACATGTGAGGAAAAGGCCGGCAAATGGCAATGCTTTGAAATTGGGCGGAAGTACAGCCCTTTTTGGGCGCATGCAGGGTACCATTGTCAGCCCACTAAGCTGGCTGACTATAGAGGAACCGTTCCTAATTAGGATGTGAAATGATTATAGAGGAACCGTTCTAATGATTATAGAGGAACCGTTCTTAATTAGGATGTGAAATGATTATGGAGGAACCGGTCTTAATTAGGATGCGAAATGATTGATTAGTCATTATGTGCTGATTCACATGCAAAAAAGTTTCTTTGCCTGGTCCTTTCAAGGCAACTGTTGGAAAACTTTGTTGACTGGTAGACAGGGAGTGTGGCTCCCATCCTTGACTTTCGCCTCAGCCTCCAGAGAAGACTTTAGCCTCCTTGCAACTCATGCAATCAATCAATCTTGTGCCCGGCCCTCTTGAATTGGTCTATAGCTTTCTAAAATCCGTCGCGAATATAGAGTTTCTATGATCACCATTAAGGGAGGGTTGAAAAAAAAAGCAATCAAGCTTATAGGAATGATCAGTCATTGCATGCTTTTCATTCAAAAGGATTTCCTTAATTCGAGACGTTTCAAGTTTCCTTTTGTGCCACTGTGACATGTATAGGTGGCCATTTTGCCTTGGTCAGCTAAAAAGTCTTGCTAGTCCACTCAAAACACACACACACATACTGACATACATACTCACTCTCTCTCTCTCTCTCTCTCTGGAGATGGAGTCGAGAAGTTTATTCATCTTTTTGGTTGGTTTTAAAGAAATTGAGTCAGAAATTAAGGTTATGATATGCCTTAATTACACAGAGCTAAACAGATGTTGGACATGTTAAGTAGTTTATTTTTCCCAAGCATTAGAAGAACACATAATTAGTCAAAATAGTCACGCGATGATGTCCCAAGATCACCCAAATAATTTTTTGCAATTTTTCCGATTGGTTGAATAAGTCTTTCCGTACTTTTCGACCGACATAATTGTCTCTCCCAAGTGGATGAAGGAGAGTAGTAGTGCACACAACCACCTCACCCACCTTCACAGAATCACAGTACTGCTTGCCTTCAACGGCCAAAGTGTTAGGTTCTCTCTCTCTCCAACGCAAGTGTTCAAAGTCTTTGTTTAACTTGAGAGTCTTTGTTTACTATAGTCTTTTGATAAAGCGTGAATATCTGTGTCAATATATGATATGATATATTTTCGCATCTTCCACACAAAACAAATGAAAGATAGATCGAGTGCTTGAACTAACAAAAACCAAGAAGTTAGACAACCTAACTACGGGTATGATTTCGGGAGGAAATCAAAGTGATATACTAGTGCTTTGGTAAAATGACTAGGAAACGTATTATTGCAACATAAGCTAATATACACACAAGTTGAACATCACAATCTGGGGAATACTCATCCCCTCTAAAGGACTATCTAGCTAATTAAACAAGACTAAATTAGTTGTCAAGACTAAACGTTAAAAAGAATCTGCCGCGAAGAATTACTATTAGCTGCAAAGAATTACTAAGTGTTATTCTTGGCTGCTAATAATTACTCTTGGCCGCCAAGAATGACTTATGGTCTCGTAATTCTTTGCGGCCAAGAGTAATTCTTTGCGGCCTAAAGTAATTCTATGCGGTCAGGAGTAATATTCTATGCGGTCAGGAGTAATTCTTTGTGAACTTCTAATCTCAGCCGTTGGCTTCAATTAATGGTTGAGATGGAGTGTCTTTTTTGTGTCCCCGAAACGCTCCCCTCTATATATACATATTCTTCAAATTAGCACATAATTTGAAAAGTTTTGGTATTCTTCTCTCTTTTATTTTTTGAAAATTTTCAGAGACATTAATGTACAGTTGTTATAAGTAAATAAACTCACACGGCAATTGTATAATATGTGCAAAAAGTGGGATCCGGGGGCTCTGCTGCCCGGGGGGCGCAGGAGCCCCTACCCAGCCCATAAAACGCCACCGTTTTCCTTTTAAAAAAAAATCCTAATTACCAACTTGCAATCCTATGGAGCAGAAATGTAATTATGAGAGCCTTAGAGACAAAATTTGATTACGTCTCTTTAGAATAATATGATCAAAATAATAAGATCTTCACACCCGTACAAACGGATTAAAAATTAGAGCACTTAATTTTTTAACTATATTTTTTAATATATAAACGGTCACAAAAAATTAAGTTAAGTGTGAAATTTTTCACTCCATTTGAATCGGTGCAAAAATCTTGTTATTAGTGGATCCGGGGGCTCTGCTGCCCGGGGGCACAGTAGCCCCTACACAGTCCCCCTAAACGCCACCGTTTCATATTAAAAAAAAAATTCTAACCACCAACTTGAAATCCTATAGAATAAAAATGTGATTATAAGAGCCTTCGAGACAAAATGTGATTACGTCTCTTTAGAATAATATGATTAGAATAATAAGATCTTCACACCCGTACAAACGGATTAAAAATTAAAGCACTTAATTTTTTAATTATATTTTTTAATATATAAACGGTCACAAAAAATTAAGTTAAGTGTGAAATTTTTCACTCCATTTGAATCGGTGCAAAGATCTTGTTAATATAATCAGAATAACAAGATTTTTGCACCAATTCAAATGGGGTGAAAAATTTCACACTTAACTTAATTTTTTGAGAACAAGTTAATTTTTTGAGAATGTTTATATATTAAAAAATATAGTTAAAAAATTAAGTGCTCTAATTTTTAATCCGTTTGTACGGGTGTGAAGATTTTATTATTTTGATCATATTATTCTAAAGAAACGTAATCAAATTTTGTTTCTAAGGCTCTCATAATTACATTTCTACTCCATAGGATTGCAAGTTGGTGGTTAGGATTTTTTTTTTTAAAGAAAACGGTGGCGTTTTATGGGCTGGGTAGGGGCTCCTGCGCCCGCCGGGCAGCAGAGCCCCCGGATCCCAAAAAGTGTGAGTACTTTACTGAAATGAGGAGAATTAACTTAAATCATTAGATCAAAGTAATCATCCATTGCAATAACTTGTCTTTTATTAAGTATGGATGGGCCTACACCCTTGTGTTATGTACTATAGAAAATTGAGTTGAATAAGAAAATTAACTCTAATGCAGAAACACAGGCACATGTATTTTTCGTTGGCTTTCAACTTTCAACCCGAAGAAGGGGAAGATGAAGCTATGACTTAGAATCAAGATGCAACAAAATCAATACACTTGTTGCTACCAACATATTACAATAAATCAAATAATCAAATATATAATTAATCAATTTTTTCCCTCAATCACTCAACCAACTAAGCAATTAGCAATCTAAATACATTTCAAAAAATTGTGTGTAAGAGAGAAATTAAGCAGTTTTGGATTCAAAATTGAAATCCATTTTAGAATTACTGTGTGAGGGAAAGAGAGATAGCCCTAGATCACGGTAATCGTTTTTTATTGATAATTGTTAGCAAAGTAAGAAAAATTCGAAAATAAGTAATCAGAATAAGATTATAAATCATCAATTTTAGTTTTTCTTTCATCTTTCTTCCAAATATTCATTCTTTTCAAATATATTTCTAGTCTTACTATCCGTAAATTTCAGCCATAGAAAAAAAATATGTACAAATCCGAAGGTCCAAAATATGAAGAATTCAAAAACCATCGTTCCATATTATATAGATTCTTTTTCATTCACAATATCATATTTTTTTCTACTATAACCTCATAATTGGATAGATATGAATCAATAATCCTACACAATCTAAAATGGTTAAGTTCGAATTTCAAGTTTCAAGAGTTTATGCAATAGATGTTTAAATGGAAAGCGAAATTTTTAAAACTAGTATCATATTTTGATCAATAACTTGAGTAAACCGAATCCTAACAGAGTTTGGATATTTTTTCTTCTTGAGACAGTTGAGACTAGAGGGTATTTAATTTCAATTTCAGCATGTTATGATTCTTATCTTTTTTTTCTATGATATTGATATCTTACCTTCCACGTTTAAAATCACTATTATCTAATCGGATTATAACCAATAAAATTACAAATATAATTTTTAGGGAGAAATTTAGTTATTAGTCAGTGGGTTGGAACTCCTATGAAAAAACCTTGTGATTGACATATAGTACGTGTATAGATAGATAAATCTAAATCAAAAAGTCTACCCCACCTCTCTCATTCACTGCTCTCAACCATCCAAAAATATTTTGAATGATTCAAATTTAAAAGAACTCTTCCAAAAAAGAGTTTAACTCTTCCCTGAAAAAGTTTTTAAAATTCGGTCCATTGATTGCCGAGTCGGACGATGAAATTGAGCGTTACAATTGGAGGAGCGGTGAATCAAAATGAGATTAGGGAACAAATAGAGTTAAAATTTCTTTCAAAAGATAATCCCACTTATCGTAAGATTATTGACTTGTAAAATTGTGTTGAAATTAAGTTCCAAATTTAATAATGGGGAGAAGCATTCAATAAGATTTTGCTAGTGGTATCCCGTACATGCAATGCAACGGGAGAAGTAACACTGAAATCCTTCATGATAAATTATTACAACTTAAAACATATCATCATAATCCTGACGAGTGCCCTCAAAGGGTCAGCTCTCCAGAGGAAAAAGATCTTTCTCATTAAAACATGGTACAGATATATTAGTAAGTTTTATCTTCTTCGTATGTCACCACCTAAGTCATACAATGCATGTGCGGGGGCGAGAGGATAGGTGCATGCGTAAGCGCATCATGAGTGCGTGTGCTATTTTAATTGGGAAGATTTTCACTCACCTTCCCTGAGGTTTTTGAAATTGCTATGTTCTCTCCTGTCACCCTTGTCGGCTAACGTCTATTAACGGAACAAATTGACGTAAGTTACTGCCCCTCCATTAACCTCCCTTGAGAGACAACTGAGGTACCTTCATTCACTTACTGATTGAACTCATCGGATGGGCACCATGGGCTCAACTGGACTTCACTCCATGAGTAAATTTTGTTGCTGTCAAGCAAAAGCACAAAGTGGAATGAGGGTGGCATCAACATGGAAATATAGTTTTTCAATTTCATTTATTTGTCTGTTTCCGCACCTCAGGTCACCCGTATCCAAAAGTGACAGTATCTTCAACTTTGAGCTCCTTCAAAACTCCTATTGAAAGAATATTCCATGTGATAGCACAAAAAATATAAATCTCAATGAAAAAGAAATAGGGGACAACGTACTTCAAATTTGATTTCATGACCATCCCAAATATCGCAGGATGACTTCACTAAAAATATTTTAAGGAATAAATTTTGAAAATCAAAATCTTGGCATTGATATTCAAATCATGTTCATGTTCGCTCGTGTCGAAAGATTTTCTGCTATATCCCCGTGTCCCATTACGACATGTTCACCTATTACATAAGTTCATTTTTCTCAAATAATTCAAAATCTTTCCAGCTTTGACTTTTCAAGAACCTAAAACAAAATACAAATTGAGACTCTTTATGAATTCATACGAACAAAATATAAAGCAAATAGATAAGCTTTCCAAACACAAATACAATCATCCATCACTAATCTTAAAAACATGTGAACATTTACAAGATTTCAGAAGCACCACTTAAAAAGGAGTACTTTTCATGTCCGTAATTTTAGAAGCAAAAGTACTAATCATGCCTGCACAATAATTTTCATCAGAAGCCCCTTGATCACATTCAAAGCATTTTGTAGCTTCTGTTTTTTGTCACTCAATAGATGTCTAACCTACTCCTGAGAGGATGGAAAAGGGGTACCACTAAGCGGCATACGGGTGAGGGAAGCCCAAACGACATCAACCACCACACCAAACACTCGTACTTCTAATGAGAATCGAACACTCATCTTCCATGTGAAAAATGTGAGAAAGTGTCATTGGACTACAAACCTGTTGACACAATACAAAAATAATGCCTTTGACATTCGTGGCTTATAGAATTTAACTTGTTCACACATCAAACAGAAAGCAAAACAAAACATTCATTTCATGTATCTCATTATGCATAGAAAAGAAAGGCCCCAAAATCATGAAATTTTTTTTTTTTTGTTATATGTGTACATGCGTCCCAAATAGAAAAGGCTATTAAAATATGCATATTTTGGAGGACTAAAATGGCCGTAGCTCAGGGCCGGCACTATTTCTTGCGATAAAGAATTTGTAACATCTGTGATGTTTGCTTGTGTAAAAATAAACTTTTCAAAAATAAGTAATTAATACCAGCCGGCAACCCTGTAAATTTTATAAACTTTTTATTGTACATCATAGATGTTTGAATATTTGTGATATTATTAGTAAATAGGTGTTCCATTCAAATAGTTCTTTTTTCTAATACTTTCCTAATGCTTTCCATTACACATTTACACGCAATGAAATGAAGAGAGTAATAACATCTCACATATTAAATGGAACATTAAAGCATATATAAACTTGACGACTACGATTCTATTCGGTTACCTCTTTCTCATCGCATGTTTCCCAATAAATTTTCTCTGCACGTATCATCCATATGTTTTGTCGAAACTTTTTTCTCATCCACCTTTCCGTCTTTCCCGAATGGAGAATCGGCTCTGCCCCTGATATGGCGACCTACTACTCCCAAATTATGCTGTGCAATCTGTCCATATTCTGCTTTCTCATTCCAGAAACAAAAGCACTAAATTTCAACCTGTCAAGCATAGGCCCTCGATATCAAAACGTCAACATAACAACATTCTTAGATGCCTATATCTCATCCGAGGGCCTCCAAGTCACCACCGACGATCTGAACACCGATTTGAAGCAAGGAACGGGTAAGGCCACTTACATCGAACCCCTTCACCTCTGGGATAAATCCACTGGAAACTTGACAGATTTCTATACCCATTTCACTTTCGTGGTTGACTCGGATGGGCTTCGTTCTTTCGCCGATGGACTTGCCTTCTTTCTCGCTCCAGATGGGTCGAATTGCACGGCTGGTGGTGCGATGGGCCTCCCAATCAACCCAGTTACGATAGCACACACTAGCCCCTTTGTTGCTGTGGAGTTTGATACGTACTTTGATGATGGTTGGGACCCATTCAATGGTACTCATGTAGGCATCAGTATCAATTCTCTTAAATCGAATGTTACAGCTGTTTGGTACTGTAATATAACTAATGGGATAGAGAACGAGGCTTGGATTAGGTACGATTCAAGTTCGTACAATCTGAGCGTAGTTTTTACTGGTTCTACTAATACTACTAGAGTGGAAGATACTATTCATCTAATTATCGATCTGAGGGATTACTTACCTGAATGGGTTACATTTGGGTTCTCAGCTGCAACAGGGGCGCGGTTTGAGAAACATAATGTTAAATCATGGGAATTCAGTTCGAGTTTGCAGAGTAATGAAGCCAACAACAATGTTACGCCTCCAACGAAACCGGGACCAACAAGACCAACAAGACCCGCCCCTGGAATGAAACCAGGACTGAAAAAACTCTCCCCTGGAGATTTGGTGGGATTGGTTGTTGGCTCAGGTGTTTTGGTTGGTGGGCTGGTTTTGGTTGGATTTGGCTTGTGGAAGGGAAGTAGAGCACAAGAAGAGAGTAAGTTTGAATTTGAGATGTCCATGGAGAAGGAATTCAAGTCCGGTCTTGGGCCGAAGAAATTTTCCTACAATCAATTATCTCGCGCGACAAATAACTTTGTGGAGGAACAAAAGCTTGGAGAGGGAGGATTTGGAGGAGTTTACAGAGGTTTTCTGAGGGAATCTAACTGTAATATTGCAGTCAAGAGAATATCAAAGGGATCAAAACAAGGGAAGAAGGAGTACACATCAGAAGTGAACATCATCAGCCGTTTGAGGCACAGGAATTTGGTTCAACTAATCGGGTGGTGCCACGAAAAGAAAGAACTACTACTTGTTTATGAGTTCATGGAAAATGGAAGCTTAGATTCCCATCTCTTCACAGGGAGAAGCTTGTTGGCATGGCAAACAAGGTACAAAATTGCTCAAGATTTGGCCCTTGCGTTGCGCTATCTACACGAAGAATGGGAGCAATGTGTCGTGCATAGGGATGTAAAATCAAGCAATGTGATGTTGGACTCAAATTTCAATGCCAAATTGGGAGATTTTGGGTTTGCTAGGCTTGTTGATCACGAAAAAGAGTCACAAACAACGATGACGGCAGGTACCATGGGCTACGTCGCACCGGAATGTGTCATCACAGGTAAAGCTAATAAGGAATCAGATGTCTACAGCTTTGGAGTCGTGGCATTGGAAATAGCATGCGGAAGAAGAGCAATTTGTGACGATGATGAAGAAGTCGAGACAGGGAGTTTGGTGGAGTGGGTTTGGGACCTCTACGGGAGGGAAAAGCTGCTTGAAGCTGCAGACTTAAAACTGGGTGAAAACTTCAATAAGCATGAAATGGAAAGATTGTTGGTCCTTGGTCTCTGGTGTGCTCATCCTGACAGCAAGCACCGGCCTTCCATAAGGGAAGCGATTCAAGTTCTTAATTTTGAAGCTCCATCGCCTTGTCTTCCATCGGCGATGCCTGTGGCAATTTATTTCACTCCGACTTTCATGGCTGATTCTTCACCTTTTCCATTAGCCAACGACGACTCACACTGTTTCCGGAGGCAACCAGATGCAATCTTTGAGGTCTAGTTACAATAATGTGCATGATTCCTCTTACATTGTTAGGATGTTTCCTCATGAGTACAACTCCTCTTGCATTCGTGACTTTTTTTCTTATAGGAAGTGGAAATATTCTACTATATCCAACCTAGATAGGACTTCTTTCACCACTTGGTTGGGGATTCCAAGAATAAGGGTCCTCTCAAAACAAATAACTGAAGAAAAAGTCTCTGTCAGTGCTTTCTGTGAAGAATTTTGGTCTTGTTAGCACTTCTATAAATGTGGAAGAATTCATCTTCTAAGAATTTTTGTTGATCACGTCTTTTCGAAGCTAACAATCAAATGCTGTTGCTACATCTTTTCTTCATACTACTAGTTGTCAGATTAGTTGCTTCATTTTTATCACTTGGCAACAACTTGTTCAACCCTCTTTAATTTGCACGATGGATTCTAGGACTCTAGGGAACGAAATAGATAACTTCTTTCCTTTACCAATCTAAAAACAAGAGAGAGAAGATAACTTCTTTAAGTTCTTTCACCTCTTTTTTTTTTTTTTTTTTGTTAACTTATTAATGCAGCTTCATTCAATTTGTTGGCAATTGCAGCGAATTCATGATGTTGTGAATTCGGTAGATTGTATGAAAGCTTCGCGTGTTCCTTCCTGTAAAGATAAGATCTTAACTGCATCACTACTGGTAATTTTTATATCAGTCTTTCTCTGCAATCCTTCTGAAGCCCAAACTTGTAGATTCCTAGTCTTTTTATGAGGATTCAAACGTTCTACGTCAAGAGTTCTTCATTTAGTGTGACAAATTCTTAGCTAAAAATAGTCCACCATAAAGTCCGGTTGAGAGAGATTTTACATGGGCTCACAACATGGTTGCATCACTTGTTGCAGAATCAACTAATCTCAATTGCAGTTTCGTGAGAGAGGTTTGTGTATCAATTTTGTATTTGGCCAGTCTTGTTTCCTCAACCAAGTGAAGCAGATATCAAGCTTCTATCACCTTCTTCACTCGTTGCACGAAAAGCAAGCTTTTCAAAGTTCAACAGGAACATGGTTTATTCACATGGAAGCGCGCTCTCAGTTTCTTTTAGGTACGTCGGGTTCATCAGAATGCCAACTGCAAAGATCAGGGATCAAACCTCTAATTTATAGGAGCGCCGTTACTGATACCCTTCAACCTAAAAACAATCTAATAAGTCTATCAACTGCTTATTCCAGCTGCAAAGGATATAAAAGAGAGAAAAATTCCATGCATTATGGGACCTATTGAGGCATTGTTAGAATTAAACTCTGTCAATTTCGGCTTCATCAGGAAATATTTTCCTGAATATGAAGAGGTAACATTAAACTCTGAACTGACATACATCTAAAGCAAACAAACTCAAAGTAAAGAATGATTGCTCAGGCCTCAGAGGGAAAAGTTAGTGCAACGCCGCAGTTTATCGAACAAGTCTTCACATACTTTTCGACGTACCATAATTGTTTCGATCGATCAGGAAGTTCCAATTTTCCTCTGTTGATGCAGAGAACCCAAATGTAACCAACTCTGGCAAAGTAATTTGATCGTGTACCAAATCGATGTTTGCAGGAACCGCACTTGGACTTGTCCGTCCTGGCGTACTTTTCACAATTTTCTTGTTTGTGGAATTCTAAATTCTAAATTTTGTCCAAGAAGGTGGATATTAGATTTATTGGAGGGTTTTAACATAAAACCAATTAGCAATAGATAAAGTAGACTCTAGATTTTATTAACCAAATTTGGGTGCTTTATATGAGCGATGTGGGATAAAATTTAACACTCCCTCTCACTTGCAGTCCGGATGTACATGAAGGTACCAATCGAGAAGACCAGGAGATGAGATTTGACTCGGGCATCCGGAGACTCGACCACGTGAGGGGAGGCCACCCAAGACTTGGTTCTGATACCATGTTAGATTTCTTGAAGAATTCCAACCTAAAATTAATTAGCAATATGTGGAATAGCCTGTAAATTTTATTAACCAAGCTTTGGGGACTTAGATAAACGATGTGAGATAAAATCTAGAAGTGGAAATGTCAAATAAGCTGTAGAGAAGATATTTGTCATCTATTGATAACAAGAGTTCTTGCATGTATATAATGTGGTGTGATATTCAAATAACGGGACGTCACATTACTTTGTGTCAAATAGTCAGAGTCGGTCTTGACCTAAAACTTGTATTGCGGCCACTTTAGATCTCCAAAAAATTTTGAATTTCAGAGGCTCTTGCTACTTTTTTTTTTACCCCTTATAATAAGTCTAAAAAAAAAAAACTCACTATGCAGAGCGTTTTGATTTCTGGGCTCATTGTATTTATGTGCAAGCTGTTACAAAAAGCGTGCTTTAAGGCCCAACCCAGTAACGATGCAGCCCATTGGGCTTCAATTTGTTTACAAAAAGATGAGTAATTATTCAATACTCTCCGAGTATATGAACAGTACACTCCCTTTTCTCACAACACATGTGGATCCCCCATGTGGGCTCCACATATTATGTGCGAGTAAAAAGTATACTGGTCATATACTCTGAAAGTATTGAATAATTTTCGCAAGTATTGAATTATTTTCACAGAAAGAGTGCTTGAGTTTGGTTGGTTACAACAATTATAATTCGTACAAAACATATACGTTCTGAAAATGCAACTTATTTATGGAAACTTAAAGATTCATTCTTAAACCTCATCTTAAGTATCCATCCCGGTTATTTTGAACTGTTATGTTTTCATCTCCACTTTTAAATAAACCCAATATTACCCTTCTATATACTATATTACTTATTTTTTTACCACACATATAGGCAAAGAATTTTGAGACAAAAATATAAATTTGAAAGTACTTTCCATCATTTTAGGGATATACATACGATTTTAGAGACTAAAAACTAATCTCGGACGTCCTAGCATAGTCGTCCTAGCATATTTTGGGAATGAACCATGCTACTGGTACAGAGAATCTGTGCACAGATTTTGTGGTGGGACCCACCACGGGTCCCACACAAATGATCCAAGCCATTCATTAAATGTAAAATATTTTTTCAAGAGTACTTGTAAAAAATAAACTCAATCTAATACTTATAAGTACTCGATCCAATCATCTAAATTTTCATTCAGATTTTCGGGTAATAAAAAGTTAGATGATTAGATCAAATACCTATAGGTATTGAATTGAGCTATTTTTTATAAGAACCCTTGAAAAAATGTTTTACATTTAATGAACGGCTCAAATCATTTGTGTGGAACCCGTGGTGGGCCCCACCACAAAATCTGTGCACAATCTGTGCACAGATTGTATGTACCAGTAGCATTTCGGTTTGGGGATAATCATTTCTTTTGAATCCCCAAATTATCGCCTTCCATAATCCACGGCTCCATTAACTATTACTCCTACAAATACTACTCGCTCCGTCCAGATTTAATAGTCATTTTGAAATCCGTGCCATTTTTCAATCGATTATATCTTTCAATTTATAATGTTTTACGTGATTTCGAAAATATTGTATTATAGAACTAATCGAGATCTATTAAACAAAATCCATATTCGATATGAAATTCATTACGGATTCAAAAATATAACCCATAATAAATTTCAAAAGGTACACCAAATTGGTGGAGGGGGAAGGGAACACACAACAAAGGCCAAGCCCAATCCAAGAGACCCAAAACCACCAAGCCCAATCCAAGAGACCCAAAACCTAAACCTAGCCCTAAACTTGAAATAGCAATAGCCGCCAAACAGCACGTCGACCACCACCTCCCTGCAAGCAAAACCACCACCAACAAACGATGTAGCTGAAAAGAACAACTAACGGCCCGCACCACTGCGAACCCCTCAAATGGCGGGACCCCAAACATAACTGTCGAGAAGCTGCCATTTCAGTTCTCACAAATGATTTGAGAATCCGGCAACCGAGATTCCATAATGCTGTTTCAAGCCGCCACTGTCGTCCATCAACACTGATCCAAACATTACCAGACACCACCATCACCCCCACTAGTCTTCACCTTCATACAAGTAACTCCGAAGACCATGCCACACTTGCCGAGTAAGCTAAAGAGAAGATATTTGTTATCTATTGACAAAAGAGTTATCACATATGTAAATAACGTGGTGTGATATTCAAATAACGGGTCACAAGCACGACATACGCTATGTTAAATCGAACCCACAAAATAGTTTCCCAAATGAAATGAATCTTTATTCTTCTCAATGAAAAGGAGTAATCTGATTGCAAAGGCTCCATTTTCTCTCTGTCGGGCATTGTTTACTCTAGTCAAGTAACAAGTTACTTTAGCCCAGGGTTTTTGTTTTCTTTTTATAGGGCCTAATTAATTACAAGCTCAATATTTATGTGATAAAAATAAAAAATAAATAAATATAAGAGCTCACTATGCATAGCGTTTTGATTTCTGGGCTCATTGTATTTAAGTGCCCGTTACAAAAAAAAAGAGTGCTTAAGGCCCAACCCAGTAATGATGAGGCCCATTGGGCTTCCTTTATTTTTTTTGTATGCTACACTTCGTCAGGGATATACTATACCGAAATGTGCACAGAAACTGTATTTAACACTCACAATGGGTGTACGTGACTGTAGACACCCTAATTTGGACTTCCATATTAGTTTATTTTTAGTTCTTGATTCTCCGATAATGAAACAGATCAAGAACACCCCGAGAATGGTTAGTGGTTGAGCTTTGAGCGTTTTAAAACCCCAATAAACTTTCCAGAACCCTACTTGCACGCGTTGGTTGAAAACCAGTGCGCACGGGTTAAAGTGCCAGGTGTTGGTCAAATGATCCTGATTGACCGTTAACCAGCGCGTGGTCATTTGGACCTGCACGTGTGAGTCCACAACCCGCGCGCTTGTTAAAGTTGCAACCAACCTTATACTTTCCATTTCTGGAAGATTTCCGTTTATGGAGAGTTTCCATTAATGAAAGATTTCTAGAAGGTTTCCATTAATGGAATAGTTTTCATTAATGGAATAGTTTCTATTAATGGAATGTTTTCTTTTAATGGAGGGTTTCCATTAATGGAGATTGTTTGCCTATAAATACCCTCCTCACTCTTTCAATCAAAGGGTTAGAAAAAAAGGTTACAAAAGCTTACACCCCATTTTCACACCTCATTCAACCTCAAACATCAAAGCTCAATACTCCTTCAAACCCAAAAACCAAAGATATAACACATTTGTTTTGCATACTGTTTTGATTCTTGATGGAGGCTGCCAAGGTCAAAACTGGTAATCAATATCAGTCATGCCCCTGAAGCTAGCAAGATTTTAAAAACTGCAGTGGTAGGAACCAGCGCGCGCTGATCACCAGTATGCATGCGCCACTCTGTGGCTGCACGCACAGGTCTTGCGTGGGGATTGGTGTCCTGCTCTTTTATGTCTTTACTTTCATAGACATCACTGTGAGCATGTCAACAACCAGTTTACTACTTTTCTTAGTTTAAATTGCTGCTTTTAGTTCAATTTTCATACGTGTTGCTATGAAGTACCTCTGGGATCACTCTGGACATGTCCCAGAACCCAGAACCATGTAGAACCAAACACTGGTTTGCAGGCTCAAACTCGCACGCGATTGTGGACTAACCGCACCCGCAAGCTAACCGCTGACCAGTGAGTGGCCTTTGCATGGGTAACTTGGCCTCTGGCCTCTATTTTATCCCCACACTGTTTATGGGGTATTTTGTTAATTTGTTAGGTTTTTCAGCCTTTAAACTGTATAGTGTAATTACTATAAACTGCTAATTGATTTGGTCCTAAGTGTGCACTGGTCCTTCCAGAACCCAGAAGGGGATAAAAACAAAGGCTGTGAGAAAAACAAGCCCACGAGCGCGTGTTGTATATTGGGGCGTGCATGTTAGAACTATGTGCAGTGGCTATGGTCAGTGCAGGCAAGTTCCTTCTTGCGCTTGTCAAATTTGGAGCAGTGAACTAGATTTGCTCTTCTGAACCGAACCTGGTTTTACCCTATTACTGCTTTCGCATCCATACTATCAATCACATCCTGCAAATCTCTTACAGTTTTATTCCCTTTAAACTGTTCTCTGCCCCTAAATGGCTAAAAAATTAATTAATCAAATAGAATCGCAAATGTCTAAGTAAAGACCGATCTCTGAATTAGGCGAGAGAGATGCCTTAAAACCATCCCTCTCTCGTAACCTAGCTCCTGAACCCAGATATAGTTATGACAAACTGGTGCCTTCACTTTTTCAAATTAAACAGTATGGAAAGCATTTTAAGTTCGATTCCTTAGGTATCGAACCTTCAAACCCAAGTGACAACTCTGAATTAGACGCTCTCGTTTGCTAAAAGCACTCCCTCAATCGGCCTTTTTCGTAAAAAGGGCATGTTGTCCACAATGATGTGCTTTTGAGGGACCCATTTGATTGTGAGTAGGGAGTAGATTTTTCGTTATGCTTTTTTCCGTATTCGTTCATCAGGAAGTCGAAGGCAGATGATATTTTTCTCTTTTTTTTGAATATGTCACCGATGATATTTTTCTTCAGTCAACTATTTTGCACTATATGTGCCAGAACACCAAACATTGACGTACTTGGAAATTTTTTGTTTCCATAACTTGGGTCTTCGGGCGAGCTTACCCACACCTCGACTAATTTTCGGACCTAATTCTAGTACATGGAGGTACATGGGAGTCGAACCATGCACACACTCCCAATAGAATGACAGCATTACGTGACCATTGAACCAAATATCTGATTTTTGTTTTTATTTAAAAACTTTCTAATAATTATACAGTATGTAACTTACATTACAATGGACCTTAATTTTAGACCAAAATTTAGGGACCTAAGACATAAACTAGTCCTGAAATTGAAAAGTAGATCTCGTCCAACAAAACAGTTTAACCAGACATCTCGATGATTGCATAAATAAGACACTAATTAAGCGACTACTGATCGATCGACGTTTGATACACGTCTGATTTTTCTATTGACGATCTGCTCGGTAAGTTATAGTAGACGAAAGATCCGGGTGATCGAAACAAAACAAGAATGGATGTATTCTACAACTGGTCATTTTCACAAGTGAAGGCTCAACTGCTGAGGAAATTCCAAAACGGGTTATGACTGACTTCGGGTTGGTATTTTGCAGTGAGATGCCCAGCATTGTGCTGCACACCTCCGAACCATCGGATCGTGCATTCGATGGCTCGAATCTCATCTTAGCAACTAACGATCAAGAGTCGTTCATTGTCGAGATAAGATCCAAGCCTGCAGATGCACGATCCGACAGCTCGGTGCGCACACCACTGCACACCATTATCCCTAATTCAGTTATGACCTAGCAAAGGGCCTTTTTATATCGCTAGCTAGGATTCTCAGGTAAGTTTTATATTAGGATTTGGGTTTTCTTTTTGGTCAATGTGCGATAATATGAGTTATTGGATCACTGACACTTGGACAAGCTGGCTGTTGGAAAGGCATGAAATTTTACATTATCTTCAAAACCCCCACCCACCCATTTGCCCCTTGTTTACTATTTATTACAGGGCAAGGATTCTGCGATTCTTGGTTGGAGTACTGGTTAATTAAGGTAACATGAAATCTTAAAAGAGAAATGCTTATTCACGGAGGAGTCATGAATAAATTATTTGTGGAGTTGAACAATCCCAATCATCTGTTTTGGCATTGGATAGTCCGAATTTAAATGTTTTTTTTATGGAAAAGAGTTACTCTTCTCCGAAAAAGTTTCATTTAAATCCAGATCGTCCAAAGCCAAAACAGACGGCCACTCTTCCCTGGAAAAGTTTTATTAAAATTCGGACCGTTCAAACCGAAACGGACTACCACAATACACCTTCGTAAACACTATTCACGAAAGCAGCCATAATAAAGTTTTCCTCATCTTAAAACTCACGCATGTTGTGTCCAAACAAAAGTTGTACGGCAAACCCTAATACCCAAATTGTTTTAATAAATGGTTATGGCTTAGGGCATGGCCCCCCTTCCACAACATATACATGAGGTTTGTTGAAAGCATACCTTGGCAAAAAGATGTGGTGTTTTCTAAGTTAGAAATAATTATGGTGTCACATGCATTGTTAATAAGAGATGGATAGATACAATGAGCTAGAAGAAGTGTAACGAACACGATTAAGGTACAATTTTGATTGGATATGTGGGAAGAAATTAACAAATTAAAATTCTGTCAGGATCATGTTTGTTTTCATCAATAACTCGATATACGGCAGGGGACTAATTTTACAATTTACTAACGAAGAAGCTAACTAATGCCCAGATAAAGTTCCGTATGGATTGGCACAATATAAGAAATGGTGGCATGCGAGTAGAAGTTGAACCTCATTCTCAATTAGTTATCATTAATGCATTGTTTCAATGGTTTTAGCCTCGATGTTTCTACCAGACGTTGGGTCATCCAATATGTGGTTAAAATAAATTCGGCAATCACAGAATTTACTTCTCTCAATATAACAATAGTGTTGGGTGCAAAAGCTAGCCCAAGACATTTTGCATTATTAGGAAAAAAAAAATGTGTTGGGTTAGCACTATGTGCATGGATATTTTTTTTATTTTCTTAATTTTAAAAGTGTTGGGTTAGCACTATGTGCATAGATATTTTGCACAATTTTTTCCAATATTATACACCTTCAAATATTCATATAGCTGCGATTAAGATGGATAGCTTTTGCTTTGACAGCTGTTAATGCCA
>BPLS01026176.1:55016-71107 GCA_019656275.1 Rhododendron kiyosumense
GGGGGGGGGGGGGGGGGCGGGTAAATGGGCGCTACTTCAACATTGACTGACATTGTAAAATGAGATGTCATAAAACCATTTAGCTATGTACTTGAAACTAAATTGGACTATGCAGGAAAGGGTTTCTATCTTCCATCCATGTAAAATAATTTATTTCCTAACCAATATGAGCTTCTCCTTACAAAAAGGGTCAAAAGATAGTGAACTCCAACTGTCTAATTCAGGTATGCGGGTACAACGTACCCTTGTCGTATCTGGTGAATATGCATGAGCCCCTCCAAACTTTTTCTCCAATTGCCTCCTTAATGTCCCACCTAAAGAAACCAGCCCTTCCAAAGTCAGAAGGAAGAAACCAACCCTTGCCAAGTCGGCAGGAAGAAAACGGACAAGATCTTACACAAAATCATCTTTATCATACATAATCCCAGTATTACTAGTGGCTTTTCAAGTCTTGCAGAATATAATGAGCAACTATCAAGGGAATGAATGACAATCAAAAGCGGTACTATTGGGCCAATAATTGGGATAAAGTGAAATGCAGACTTGGTGCATTTAACTACATAAAAGATGTGGTACGCTCTTAGCGGATAACACGGACAAAGGAGCTTATCGATTGTAACTTTGCAAAAACAACTCCTAAAAATCGAAATCTACGCCAGTGCTTAAAAATCCTGAAAAGAACCAGCAATACCAGCTCTTGGACCTCAACCCTGTCAAAGCAGATTACCATCACCTTAACTTCATCCACCAAAGACTCAGAGCTAATAAGCTGCTTTTGTCCCTTGGCAGAGACATCATGAATGAATCAAAATGTAGAGATCAGCACTCCACAAAGCTCTCACATTCACCAGCAGTTCATACCTAGCAAAAAATACGGGGCAACGCATCTTCTCCCTTCCAAAACCACCCTACCTAAAGTAAACTTGGGCAACCACGTCCTTTAAATTCATTTGGCCATTAGTTTTTCATCCTAAGCAAAATGACAGCATACTTTCAGAATTTAAAGGCTCTGCAAGATCATGAGTGGCTTGGAAGGAGATCCGCACCATGCGATCAATTTCATAACCAGCTCTCAAAAAAGAAAAAAAATTAATGGGCCAGTTGCTGCCTTGCAATATTGGACCATTTGACCATGATATTAAGGGGTTGGACTATACTGCCCAGATAACATACCACAGACATAGTCCCTCCAAGAACCAGAAGTCATATATTATTCACTTCTATGCCAATGCTTAAAACTTTCGAAGTTGCCCACAAAACTTTCATGAAGATGGGATGGTGTTCCAAAGATGAAGCTATACGGGTACATTTTTTAAAAAATTGGTATTAGGTCAATTATGTGAATTCCCACAAGTCCACCTATTAGTTTTGTAAGGTGTCAAGTCCAATTTAAAAAGTTCATAGTAGGGTACCCTAGGGTTTAGCCACTTTCATAGGGTTTTATGGTGCACTTTCCTTTTATAGGGTAGGGTAGGGTACCCTAGAGTTTAGGCATTTTCATAGGGTTTTGGGGTGCATTTTCCTATTATAGGGTTTTAGTGGTTTAGCCACTTTTATAGGGTTAAGGATTTTAGACACTTTCATAGGGTACCCTAGGGTTTAGGCACTTTCATAGAATACCCTAGGGTTTAGGCACTTTCATAGGGTACCCTAGCGTGTGGAATGTGGATTGTGGGCTTACAAAACTAATAGGTGGACTTGTGAGCTTATGAAATCTCTATAGTGGACCTATCACCAAATCTCCCTACATTTTTTAGGAATTATGGGCAGGACACCAGCGAGACTTACTAGACAATACCCTTCACATCTTATGAGTCCTCAAGTGATGGATAAACCAAACCCATGATTACCGCTTTTAACTCCACTTTTAGGCATTGTCAGCAGCAAAATAAACCGAAGACTATTAAAAGGTCCTTCAGACGAAACAGGAAAAAAAAATTGGTTATATTGGAAATAAACTGTTTCCATGAAAGGCAAAAATAAGATCATACTAGCCTATGTAAAGTTTTCACAATATGCACCATTAGTGGCCATCGAAATAATTGCAGGCAACTCTTGGGAGAAGGACTTTCTGGCTTGACTTTCAAAGATCTACAAAATCTGGAAAATCAACTGGAAATGAGTCTGAAAGGTATCCGCATGAAAAAGGTATGCTTGACCTCAAAGCATTCAGCTTCTCAAAAAGTACATGATTCCTCATCTAAAGTGTATGCCCCGCCTTAATTGCAGTTACTTTTTTCTACAGGACCAAATTTTAAGTGATGAAATAAAAGAATTAAACCAGAAGGTCTTCTTGAAAATTGCCAAAGTTCCAGTTTTCTCTCTAAATTTAGACACATGAAGGAACTGAGTTTAATTGACATGTTACAGGAGAGTACCATTCACCAGGAAAACATAGAGCTGCACAAGAAGGTAAGCCAAATGTGCCAAGAGAATAAAGAACTGCGTAAAAAGGTAAGCCAGAAATGAACTCCAAATAGGCAAATACCATATGCAAGATTACATACCACTGTCTTCTTTGAATGGAAAACTGGAAGTTGATCTCTAGCCCATTCTGAGCAGAAACTTAACATCTCAGGTTTATGGAGCAGAGGGTATCGATCAAGCAAACGGAAGCTCCCAAGTTTCACATGGCCTCCTTGGGTATGAGTTCCAGGCACCAACCAATCTCCAGCTAAGCCAGCCGCAGTCTCAGGAGAAAGCAACACCAGAAAAAGCAGTGACATTAGGGTAATCTATGTCTTAAAATAGTCAATTTCCGAAGATGAGAATGAAAACCAGTTTTCAGAATTTTCATACCTTGAAATTCATACCAGGCTACAGCTGCACTAGCCAAGCAGGTTGACAACTGTGGAAGGATGTCCACCACAATATTGCCCCACAGTAACTGACATCAGGCTTCTCACCATTCAGACAGCTGAGCTACAACACAAATATCAAGCACAATAGCCATCAGATTTGCTAGCATGATCTATTGAACCAGTTTTAAAAGGACCATATTGGAATCATAAATCTTTTGTGGAAAGCCAAGCGATAATGAAAAAATCACATGTCTAATATGTTCCATTAACTTTCTACAGGTTATATAGGTGTGCAAATGGATGTTGTTCTGTTCTTGTGCTTGTGCTTGTCTGATGATAAAGGTGCAAAAACAATGAACAGACACTCGTGAATTTGTAACATTGGGATTAAAGGCAGCAAGTACACAAAACTTTGCATACAACTCGCTACATCTCAAGCAAAATCCATGGGAAAACCGCCTCAGGAGTAAAAGGATGCATGATCATGAGAAAGCTTGAAGTCAACTCAAAAATTCCTGGCCAAGAGCGTCCTCAATTTATGGAATTGTATACCAAACAAGGAAACAAGAAAAAAGCATATAAATGCAAGATTAAAAACTGTGTACAATTAATTTAGTGCATCCCAACCTGATGCAAGTAACTGCTTCTCAAGAGGTAAAAAACAGCGGACATATGCACATAAAGAATGACATCGTCGGTCACAAGGGAAAAGGGGCACACATCATGACAAAGCAGTTAAGGAAAAAGAGCTATTGCATCAAAAAGCTCAGTTTCCCATATGCTCCCAAAGACGATCTTGAAACAACAAGTAGCATGAGCAAGTTGTCCAACATACCCTTACTATGATTACGATATGTGCAACAACTAAGAGTCAAAGAGAATAGCAGCATGAGCAATTTGTCAAACTAAGTTACTGCTATCTATCACATCTTGAGATGGATTTCCCTGAATTCATTCATCTCATTGAACTTTCGCGCCATTGGTGTGATTATACAATCAATCAAAGCCTCAAAATAGCAACCAGACTAGAAACATCAAAGGAGTCAACCATTTCCTTCTGCGCCTCTTAAAACCAGTAGGCGAGCACAGTGCACAGAGACAACTTCTAGCTTTCTGTCTCTTAATAAGATGCCAACACCCTATTACTGATGGGATCAACTGGGTAAGTCATTCAAACAAAGACACTGCTCTAAATGACAACAATAACTAATGATGGTTAAACACGAAGACACCCTGCGGTTTATGAGTGAGGGAGCAAGCCTGGCTGAATAAGTGTACATCCATCACTGAATTGAAAGAGGTAAACAAAACGGGAAACAAAGCAAAAAGATCTCTAAGCCTATATTGCCTGAAAGAAGTTCCCTTATAAAGTACATTTTCCACAATCCTGATCAGCAGATAACTTTGGCACATCCAAGAATGAAACACACAGGCTGAAACACAAAATGAACGAACTGGATTTGGCCAAACATGATAATTAGACGAAAACCAAGGAAAGGAGCGGACAGTGTTCAGATGTCATCATGATCTTCCATGAGATTTTATAACTTAATGGATTCAAATATTCAATAGACACAGCAACAAGTAAAAGATGCCAAACAGAGATAGGATAACCAAAAAAAACTATTACGAGATTCAAGCAACTTATCTATTAGAAGAAATGTTTACAGGAGAACTTGTTTGTTATTTGTGAAGGTTTCGGGATTGGATCTTGTGTATGGAGGAGGGAGCATTGGCCTAATGGGTTTGGTTTCTAAAGCTGTGCACCTTGGCGGAGGCCTATGTTCTTAGGTATTATTCCACTACTGACTACACAACCTTAGTTTCGTTGGTAGGGGCCATGTTCTTTACTCACTGTCCCATTTCTCTCCTCCCCAATCACGACTATTGCCAATTACCACTATCAGCAATCCATACACGACACCAACCATAATAACACTGTGTCAGGTACCAAAATAATTACTAGAGAATCCTGATGTTCAGTCCTAAACCTTTCTCTTTGTACTTTCATCAATTATGCCTTCTCTCTACGATTTTACTGGATTTGTCCAAGCTTTTTACAATGAATTTAACCAATCAAAACACTCAATTGTTGAACCTTGGTAAATAATTATCTAACTATCTAAGTAAAAATTTGTGACTGCATGCGAAATGAAGATATACTTCAATTCACTTGAAGAACTACGACCTATCTGAATCTAAGTTTTATGCTGTTTAATCTTGCAGATGAAGTGACCCAATTAACAAATGGTAGTTTGTGTTTGTTGGTCAATTAATACATTTGCGGGACATGTTAAGAAACTCACTGCCAAAGTATGGCCATCCTCAACAGATAGACAAGTATAGAGTTCTTCTCTTACTGCAAAACAAGAAGTCTACACTATACGGTTGACTTTGGTAGCCTGTTACCAACAAACAAGAGCAATCAATTGTCCAAGTTTGGCTTGGAAACTTCCTTGTTAGATGATGGATCTATTTGTATCTAGTATAATTATGTGTCTTATCATGTAATTAATTTAAGTATCTAGGACCGTAGTGCAATTATTATACAGCTTGTATATATATATTCTACGTTGAATGAAATTAACCCTAATGGGTTTTCTCCCTATTACGATTACCCTAAAATTGAACATGGTATCAGAGCGATAGAACCTGGTGACCTACAACGTTCTTCACGTTGCTGCGTGAACAGTACTTCGGTGAACAGTAATTCGGTGAACAGTGATTCGTGAACAGTACTTCAGATCTTTTTTTTTTCTTCTCGCCGATCAGATCTATTTTTTCCTTCTCTCATGAAGTTTCAGCACTGTTTCAATCAGATCCGAAGGTATTCAGTTGATTTTTTTTGAAGTTCTAGGGCTATTGGAACCTTTATTTATTGTTTTTGGAGTTCTAAAGCTGCTGGGAAATTTGTTTATTGTTTGTTTGGCATTATTGTTCTGCTTTCAAGATGTCAGAAGAGAAAAAACAGGTTTCCGCTAGTGGCAAGGATGAGTTGAGTCGTGTAGAGACTCTGAATAACTCTCCACTAGATATTTGTCCCATCAAACTGGATGGCACAAATTATTTACTTTGGTCTCGTACTTTTACATTAGCTATTGAAGCTAAAGGAATGTCTGAGTTCATTGAAAGTCCTGTTCCTGAGCCTACTACTGATGTTGAACTCAAGACGTTTAAGTCTCATCGATCTTTAGCCATGACCTGATTGTTTAATTCTATGAAGGTTGATATTCGTAGTCCTTTCTTGCTTCTTAACACTCCATATCAAATTTGGACTATTGCCAAACAGACTTATTCTCAGCAAGGCAATGATGCTAAGTGTTTTGAGTTGCGAAAGCGACTTCGTTCTATGGATCAACACAATCGATCTGTTGCTGTTTACTTTGCTTATCTCAGTGGGGCATGGCAAGAATTTGATTATTATCAGGGGTTTCAGGCAATCTGCTCCGTTGATGCTGGTGCGTGGTTAAAAAGAATAGAGAAAGAGCGTGTGTATGACTTTCTTGCTGGTCTTGATGTGGAGTATGATCAAATTAGAATGCAGGTATTGGGTCGTATTCCGTTTCCATCTTTGAGAGAGCCTATGCCATTGTTCAGCAGGAGGAGAGCAGAAGGGGTGCTATGTTACAAGCTCCTACTTCTGATCATTCTACCTTGGTTGCTATTCCGCAGGGACAGTTTGGGTCTGGCAGTGGAAAGTCTCAGTCCGGTACTACCAGTGGGACCATAGATCATATGTCACTCCAGTGTGATTATTGCCACAACAATGGACATACCAAGGATTTCTATTGGAAGTTACATGGTCGTCCTTCTCGTGGGCGAGGCAGTGGACGTGGAAGTCGAGGTCGTGGTCCTTGGCGTTCTCAGGCTCAAGCGCATGTTTCAGAGTTTCCTACCTTGTCTGATTCTGAATTCAGTACAAGAGTTCAGTCACCTTCTGATTTTATTGGCGGTTTCTCTGAAGGGGAGATGCAAGCTCTCAGGCGTCTTATGGCTCGGGCTGATTCTTCCTCTACTATAGCTCCTACTTCCACACCAGCTCCTACTGCATCCTATTTTGCTCATTCAGGTATTCCAGCTAGTTCATTTACTGCCTCCTCCGGTATTCCTTAGATTATCGATTCTGGTGCTTCAGATCATATGACAGGTTGTTCCTCTGTTTTTGATTCCTATTCTACTTGTTCTGGTAAGGATAAGGTTCGAATTGCCAATGGGTCCTTCTCTGCTATTTCAGGGAAAGGTTCCGTTCGGTATTCTCCCACTATCTCTCTCTCTTCGGTCCTCCATATTCCAAACTTTGCCACTAACCTTCTTTCAGTTAGTAGTTTTACCCATTCTGCAAACTGTTCTGTGACATTTTTTCCTACTCATTGTGTCTTTCAGGAACTGGAAACGGAGAAGGTGATTGGCAGTGGTAAAACACATGGTGGTATCTATTATCTGGAGAACGCACCTCATCCATCACAGTCATCTTTATCATGTGGACAAGTTCTACAGGCAGATATGAGTTCCACTCTTTCTTTGTTACATCGGTGGCACCGTAGATTGGGGCATCCCTCTTTTGGGATATTAGAGAAACTCTTTCCTATTTTAGTTAAACATTGTCCTAGGGATCAGTTTTTTTGTGAAGCCTGTGAGTTTGGGAAACATAAACGCTCTTTTTATGCACCTATTAATAAACAAAGTGATTCTCCATTTATGGTTATCCATTCTGATGTTTGGGGTCCTTCTCCTGTTACTTCTTTAAAAGGCTATCGATGGTTTGTTACTTTTATTGATTGTTATTCTCGTGCTACATGGGTGTACTTACTCCAGTCAAAAAATGAAGTATTTTCCTGTTTTAAATCTTTTCATAAGATGGTGTGTACTCAGTTTGATACACATATTAAAATTCTTCGGAGTGATAATGGGACTGAGTATATTGATAAGATTTTTTGGACATATCTAGATGATAATCACTCCGTTTGGTTCACAGTTTTGAGAGTAACTTTTTACTCGGCACAGTTTTCAATAAATTTTTCTCTCTATCACTCTCCACTCATTACCACTCTAACTCTCAAAAATAACTTTCTAAAATCTAAACCAAACAAAGTGAATGGTATTATCTTTCAGACGACTTGCGTTGACACTCCACAACAAAATGGAGTCGCTGAACATAAAAATCGTCATCTTGCTGAGGTCGCTCGATCTCTTTTGTTCACAATGAATGTTCCGAAATACTTATGGGGAGAAATTATTTTAACTACCACGTATCTTATCAACTGTATGCCATCCAGTGTCCGTAATTTTAAAACACCTATTGAGTGCCTGCCAAGCAGTTGTCGAGTTACGACTCTTCCACCTAGGGTGTTTGGTTGTGTGTGTTTTGTTCATGCCCCCAAACCTTCCGGGGGTAAGCTGGGACATAAAGCCCATAAGTGTATTTTTGTTGGGTACTCTTCAACCCAGAAAGGTTATAAGTGTTATGATCCTTATTCGAGGAAGATGTTTGTCTCTATGGATGTTACTTTTTGAGAAACAGAGGTTTTTTATTCTCCCTCCAAACCATCTCTTCAAGGAGAACATCAGCAGGAGGAAGAAATGTTTACCTTTTATAATCATAGTGAGGGAGAGAAATTGTCCTATAGTCATTGTGAGGGAGAGAAGGAAAACACTATAGAGGAACCAATATTTGTTGAAAGGAAAACACATGATATTGGTGGTGACATTGAAGAACAACTACCTGCACGACAATGACTGCAGGGAGCTGGCTTACAGAGGTATGCTAGACGGAAAAATGGAAAGTCTTCATGTACGTTACCACCTTGTCAATCACAATCACCCACTCTAGTTCCAGATTCCTCAGCTGACTCTTCTGGTAATGATTCTTCTCTTATTGAACCTCCTCCTATGGATCTTGACAATCTTCCTATTGCTATTTGAAAAGGTGTTAGATCTTGTACTCAACATCCTATCTCACAATTTGTTTCATATGACCGTTTGTCTCCTTCGTACCATGCTTTTGTCTCTTCTCTTTCCTCTATATCTATTCCACAGAATTGGCAGGATGCATTCAAGATACCCAAGTGGAAAAGAGCTATGGTAGAAGAGATGACAACTTTGAAAAAGAATGGCACCTGGGATCTAGTGTCACTTCCAGGAGGGAAGAAACCAGTGGGCTGCAAGTGGATGTTTACTATTAAGCAAAAGGCTGATGGTACAGTTGAGAGATACAAGGCAAGGCTTGTTGCCAAAGGTTTTACTCAAACTTATGGTACTGACTATGAGGAGACGTTTGCTCCGGTAGCGAAGATGAATTCTGTGCGAGCTCTTCTCTCATGTGCTGCCCACTTGAATTGGCCTCTTCAACAGTTTGATGTGAAAAATGCATTCCTCCATGGTGATTTAGAGAAGGAAGTTTATATGGATATTCCACCAGGTTTCTCTTCTCCTGCAAGTGAAGAAAAGGTGTGTAGATTGAAGAAAGCACTTTATGGGTTGAAGCAGTCACCTAGAGCATGGTTTGGCAGGTTTTCTAAGGCTATGTTGAGTTTTGATTACAAGGAGAGTCATGCAGATCATACGATGTTCATCCGGCGAACTAATGGTAAGATTGTTGTCCTTACTGTTTATGTTGATGACATAATAATGACAGGCAATGATGTGAGTGAAATTCATAACCTTAAGTCTCATCTAGCTCAAGAGTTCGAGATTAAGGACTTGGGATCATTGAAATACTTCATTGGAATGGAAGTAGCGAGGTCTGAGAGAGGTATCTTTATTTTCCAACGCAAGTATATACTTGATTTTCTGGAAGAAACAGGTATGTTGAGCTGTAGACTTGCAGATTCTCCTATTGAGGCGAATCATCATCTTAGTGAAGATGTGGGGAAGCGTACTGATAAGGAGAGGTATCAACAACTTCTGGGTCAACTAATATATTTGGCCCACACTCGACCAGATATTACTTATGCAGTAGGTTTTGTTAGTCAGTTTATGCATGATCCTCGTAATTCACATCTAGATGCAGTTTATCGTATTTTGAGGTATCTGAAATCAGCTCCAGGAAAAGGAATTTTGTTCTCTAATCATGGCCATTTGCGATTGGAGGCATTCACTGATGCTGACTGGGCTGATTCTGTGGATGATAGGCGCTCTACTTCTGGCTATTACACTTTCCTTGGGGGTAATCTGATTACCTGGCGAAGTAAGAAGCAATCGGTAGTAGCCAGGTCTAGCGCAGAAACTGAATATAGAGCTATGGCTTATGGTGTTTGCGAGCTCTTGTGGCTCCAAACTTTATTACTTGATTTTGGGTTTGCTGACTGTTCCGATGAAACTCTATTGCGACAATAAAGCTGCCATTAACATTGCTCATAATCCCGTTCAGCATGACAGAACTAAGCACATAGAGGTTGATCGACACTTCATCAATAAAAAGTTGAACGAGGGTTTGATATGTATGCCGTTTGTGAGATCTAGAGATCAGTTAGCTGATATATTCACAAAAGGGCTGGGTAGCAAGAGTTTTCATCCTATTGTGTTCAAGTTGGGCTTGATTGATATCTTCGCACCAGCTTGAGGGGGAGTGTTAGATGATGGATCTATTTGTATCTAGTATAATTATGTGTCTTATCATGTAATTAGTTTAAGTATCTAGGACCGTAGTGCAATTATTATATAGCTTGTATATATATATTCTACGTTGAATGAAATTAACCCTAATGGGTTTTCTCCCTATTACGATTACCCTAAAATTGAACATTCCTCCCTTCGAATAGCATTCAAGCATGGCTTTTATTTTTTGAGCTAATTTTAGACCTTCTATCAAGTAAAGCTCGAGTATTTAGGTATTTTTAACACAGCACAGCTTATCAAACTCAAACCAAGCTAAGCTTAGAAATTAATACTGTGTTTGGATGAGTTTTTGAGAAAATTTTGAGAGAATTTGTAGGGTTATGAGTAGAGAGAGAAATGAGAATAATGATTGGAAATAGAGGTAATGATTGGAGAGATAGAGAGAAATGAGAATAATGATTGGAGATAGGGGTGAGTAATAATTGAAAGTATGGGTAATGAGTGTTCTTTTAGTTGAGAATTTTTTTTCAAAAAGCAATCCAAACAAAGCATAACTTGCTTCAGAGTGTGTACAAGTTTGACTTGTTTGCAGAACAAGAAAAATTTAACTAGCTTTCAACGAGTCGCACCACGACTGAAGATCAAGTAGCTAGCTCCCTATTTAGAGCCCGACAAGAAAAGGTGGATGTATAATACAAATAAAACGCCCCATGTAGACCATTGGCCTAGTAACTTGTTAACACAATAAGGCCTAACCACGTGGCCCAAAATGCTCAAGCCCAAGTTACTAATAGTAATTTACATGGTTCCATATATACCCAGGATCACCCATGTAGACTTCGATGTGAGGCGGGGTATCACACAAATTCACTATACATCTTAACCACCAATCAAAAGAACCAACAAATAACTCAAATGCTCTGGATGAAAGATTATGCTTGGATTGTATGGTTATCACTAGTGTCACATGTGACAGTGATTTTGTTTTGAAGTAGTTTACTTATGTAATAACCGAAACATTTATGCTAGAATAGATAGGAAGAACTGGGAGAAGGATATCTATAAGCTTACCAGATGGAAAGAGAAGAAAACAATAAATTTTTGTCAAGTGCATAAAAGATGCCGATTGTAGGGAGTGAAGGATGATGAGAATAAAGGAAGATGGAAGAACTACTTTGAGAAACTATTGATTGAGAAGCATGAGGAGAACCTAAATGAAGAGGGTTGTATGCTTCTGTAGACACCCTAATTTGGCTTTGTAAATTTTTAAGCCCTACCTTGAGCAAATCCCGACGATGAAATGATTTCCCCTCAGATTTGATTTGGATATCGAGCTTTGGAAGGTTTAAGGTATCCCCTTAGAAGTGTTTAGGCAGCCTAAGTGTGCCTCCAAAGGGTCTTTCCCTATGGGAAATGGGAAGTGTGGGCGCCAGATGGTTCTTCATAAGGCCTCATGGTTTCCATGTTCATTGTATATTCCCCATCCCCAGATCTCATCACCCAGATGAGTTAAGGGCTAACTAAAACATATTTCTGAGGTCGAAAGAGTTAGTTGAAATGTTCTGTATCAGACCAATAGAGGTCAACCGTTTGGTTGAGCGAAGAGGGATGCCTAACACATTTTCTTCAACGTACCCTTGACTCCCGAAAATAGAATCTCAATATGGTTTCTCAATTCTTAAAACCAAGTGGCAACTCCCTACAGATAAAGTGCGCTGCATCGAGCACTTCCACTATAGACATGCCACAATGGATATTAAGAGTTTCACTTATTGGCCATTATGTGCGCGAGTCTGTGCCACAACGGGCAGATATCCACAACTTCTAGTAGGAGTGGTAGCTAAGAAGTCGAATGCTGAGAAGGATGAAGTCAGGCAAGGCTTGGCTTTAGGAATAGATGGTTTTCCTAAGGAGGTATGGAAGAGTTGATAAAGCATCCAACTCCAAACCAATTGGCAAGGAGTGGAGAGGCTGCCAAGGCTCATGTACTAGTTTTGGATGAGATAATTAACCGTTGTGGGACAAACTCCAACACTCCCCCGCATGTGCAACCCTGACTCGCACGTGGAGAGGTAAACAAACAATCCATAACACTTGGATCCAAACAAACGATGGTGCACTTATGCACAAACAAGGGGAAAGAAATTCTCCGAAAGCCTAACTCTGATATCATGTTAAAGCATCCAACTCCAAACCAATTGGTAAGGAGTGGAGAGGCTACCCAAGCTCATTTACTAGTTTTGGAGGAGATAATTAACCGATGTAGGACAAACTCCAACAAGAGTCTTAGTGACAAAGGAGTGCCGTGATCGACAAAATTGTTCTACAAGATTATTTTACAAACTCCAACAAGAGTCTTGGTGACAAAGGAGTGTCATGATATACAAAATTGTTCAACATGATTATTTTGACTAGAAAGATGTCTCATGAGTGGAGAAAGAGTACCTTAGTAACCAATATGTAACAACAATGGCGATATTCAAAGTTGCAATAATTATAGAGGACCAGAGGCACTGAATTGATGAGTCGTATAATGGTCTTATGGGAAATAGTTATAATGATCTTATGGGAAATAGTTATTGAACATCGCCTAAGAATGATGATAATGGTATCGAAGAATCAGTTTGGGTTCATGACTGGTAGATCAATTACGGAAGTAACTACTTGTTAAAAAGACTGGTTGATAGGACCTTTCATGATGATGCCACTACTATTATATCTCTAGTAGGGAAACGAACGAACTCCCAACCACAGTAGGATCACACCAAGGGTCCTCTTTGAGACCTTACCTCTTCGCCTTCGATATGAAGAATTGACTAGACATATTCAAAATGATATCCCATGGCATATGTTGTTTGCAGATGATATCCTCTTACTAGATGGAAGAGCAAAAGGTGTTAACGCAAAAATAATTGTGGAGAAGCATTAGAGTCAGAAGGATTTAGGATCAATAGGAGAAAAACAGAGTACGTGAAATGTAGGTTTAATAGTAGTCAAGTGCTAGTATTGATGAAGTGACCCTCCAAGATCAAGAATTACCAATAAGTAAGTGTTAAAGCATCCAACTCCAAACCAATTGGCCAAGAGTGGAGAGACTGCCCAGGCTCATATACTAGTTTAGGAGGAGATAATTAATCAATGTGGGACAAATCCCAACACTCCCCCGCACGTGCAACCCCTGATTTGCACGTGGAGAGGTAAACAAAAGATCCGGAACATACGGATCACAATGAAATAAAGTGCAACTATGGCACAAACAAAGGGGAAAAGCCTCCGAAAGCCTAGCTCTGATACCATGTTAAAGCATCCAACTCCAAACCAATTGGCCAAGAGTGGAGAGGCTGCCCAGACTCATATACTAGCGCCATGTTAAAGCATCCAACTCCAAACCAATTGGCAAAGAGTGGAGAGGCTGCCCAGACTCATATACTAGTTTTGGAGGAGATAATTAATCAATGTGGGACAAATCCGAACACTCCCCCGCACGTGCATCCCCTGATCCCCTGATTTGCACGTGGAGAGGTAAACAAAGGATCCGGAACATACGGATCACAATGAAATAAAGTGCAACTATGGCACAAACAAAGGGAAAAAGCCTCCGAAAGCCTAACTCTGATACCATGTTAAAGCATCCAACTCCAAACCAATTGGCCAAGAGTGGAGAGGCTGCCCAGGCTCATATACTAGTTTAGGAGGAGATAATTAACCAATGTGGGACAAATCCCAACAGTAAGCATTTTAAGTATCTTAACTCAATTGTTGCAAGGATGGATAGAAAAGGGATGGTGTAACATATAGAGTACAAGTTGGATGAATCAAGCGGCGAAGTGCTTCGGGAGTGTTGTGGGACTACAATGTACCTACAAAGTGGGATGGAAAATTTTTATTATATTGCTATAAGGCCTGCCATGTTATAAAGCACAGAGTATTGAGCTACTAAGAAACAACATGCAAGTAAGGTATGGCCTTCTAGCAAGTTTGAAAGTTGCTAATTATCATTCAACCGCCAGCAGCGGCAAGCAGCGGAGGAGTACCAGCGGTGATGATGCGGAGGAGAAGTAGAGGTGTTGAAGCGGAGGAGTCGCAGCGGAGTTTTCATGTGATGATGCAGAGGCGGAAGAGCTGAGGTTAGGCGTTAGGGTTTCTGTTCATGGGTGGGTGGGTGGCCCAGCCAACTGCACTTGGGCTTGGCCCATTTTGGTTGCAATTGGGTTGCTTTTTAGGTTTTGGGTGTTTTGGTTTTGGGTTCAAACATAAGGTGTAGATTGGGCTTGGCCCTTGGGAGTCTTGTTGACGTCTTGCTAACAGGTGTACTTTAAAACTAGAGGCGAAGAATCAGGTTTAAATCTCGCGAGAAGAAGTTGCTCAATGCATTTCTACTCTGACTGTATTGTACTAATTTCATTTTATATCCTTGTGATGAATGAAATTATTTTTGCCGATAAAAAAAAAATGAGTGCAACTGAAATAATAATGTTGCAATGAATGTGCGGTAAGACTTTGCAAGATAAATAGAAACAAGAACTCACAACATGCAAGGGGTAGCACCAATAAAAGAAGAGATGAGAAGAAGAAAAAAAAAATGGTGGTTTGGACGTATTTAACTCAGATTGACCTCTGCAACAGTTTTGAAGAGTGATATGGTTAAGTGTAAAACTAGGGGGGGGGGGGGGGGGCGGGGCGGGGGAAGGTAGTTTGAAAGTTGCTAACAATCATTCAACATAGGTCTATAAATTAAATTAAATTCACTCAATATAGGGGGGAAAAATGTACGGCCATAAGTAGTACTCCCTCCGTCCCTTATTTAAAGTCCAGTATTCCATTTCGGGCTGTCCCTTAAAAAGTGTCCATTTTGTAAAATTAGTGGGTAAAAATTGGTGAATTGTCTATTCTGTCCCTAAAAGTATATTCCATTTTAAAAAGTAAGTGAGTAAAAGTATAACGATGATGGGTAAGTAGGGAAAGTGGAGGAAAAAGTTGATGTAAAAGGTATAATGATGATGTCTTTTTAATAAGTTGGAGTTACGAAGCAGGACACTTGAAAAGGGACAGCGGGAGTACTTTATCACTAAAAAAGTAAAATGTAAGAAGACTGATGATTATTGAAAAATGTAAGAAGACCGATGATTGCCAAAGACGTGTTTTGATAATTAATACCCGTCAAGACTCAAGAACATTTTTAGTATTAACAAATGTTCTTAGCTTGTCCTTGGCAGGTATTAATTATCAAAACACATCCTGGACCATCATTTTCCCATGACTGTTTCCATAAGGATGTAAAATTTTGAAATTTTATCTTGTCGATTACTAATAAGTTTGTTTTTGGAAGGTGGCTTATCTTTTCAATTTTGCTTGTAAATTGCATAAATGGCCCCATCTTTTCAGATTTGCCTTGGGCCCGGCCCGCCCCAAAATGTCAAGGCCGGCCCTGATTCCCTACCGCTATAAGCATCGTGTAACAACCTCAACCTAGGGTTTCTACCATTGTTTTCTCCCAGTCCAATTCAAAAACACCATGCAGAAGCCTGCAATCAGTCCTATCTTGTTACCATCATTAATAACTCCTTCAAATGCTAATCTGATAGGATTGTGATTTTGGTACTCCAAAAATTGATGGACGGCTCCTAAACTGAACTGTGTTAATATACAACGACATCATTTTGGGGTCTCTCCATCAATTTTTGGAGTGCTAAAATCAATTTCCAATCTGATAACACCATACTCAAATAAGAG
>BPLS01026177.1:0-19308 GCA_019656275.1 Rhododendron kiyosumense
CACCACGCGTAATTAGTGTGTGAAATGGTTGTGAGAATGACTATAGGAAATAGTTTGAGGTGCCCGGGAGTCACCCTGCATTAGCCAAAAAAAAATGAGGTTCTCATTATGCATCGAATAAAAAATTATGAGTGGACCATTTTATTTTATTTTTTTCTGAAACGACGAGTGGTCCATTTTACAGTTTTTACTTCTCAGATTACAAGGGAAAACCAAAAAGAGGAATGAAAAAGAAAATTTGGAAGGCGTCTAAATTTGTAGGAAGTGGGGCATTTTTGTAATTGTGGTAACAACTCAGCCTAAATTGACATTTATCAAAAAATTTAACAGCAGAGACAATTTGTAGAGAACCACGCAGAGAAAAATGCGTTTGGCCCCCTTTCGGATCCCGAAAAAATCTAGAAAAATATCCATAAATTTTTGAATATTATTTTATGGGGCACTGTAAAAAATCAGCTCCAACTGATATCGATAAGTATTACTTTTGAATTCGTAGAGGCGAAACTACACATATCTCCCAAACACTCTTACTATACTCAAAATACATTTTCGCCATAATCCAGAAAACCAAAAAATTAAAAGACTGAAAATGAAAAGCTAAAAAGTAGTTTCTCAAACACTCCAAGTCTAGTTTGATAGCTATAGATTATAAGCTTGCCGTCCTCTAGAGATAAATACGGGAAAATCGAGAAATTTACATGTGCAGTTGTGTTTATTGGTCCCCCTTTTCCTTTCATTCTTGGTTAGTTTGTTGGAAACCGTGTCAAACTAATTGGTCCACTGAAACTGTGGACAATATTGTTTCCCTCAACATCGTCTAGTACTCGATCAGAGATTTTTTGTGCTCAAGAAGAAGAGTCTAAGACTTCATCTTTGAACAGGTCGTTGGGAGCTCTAGTTGGAGGCTCCCAGAAAGCAATAACATTGGACTGGAAAGGAACATCACTCTCTGATATATTCATACTTGATTTGAAGAATGACAAAAGAGTTTTTCCTCCCATCATTCAACTAATTAAGAGGGGGCAGGATTCCCACAAGAATCAAAGCATACCATTTTGAACAAGAGGAGTGCTAGGTACAAAGAAAATTGGTAAAGAAAAGACCTTTAAAGTGTATATGAACGGCCCAGATTCACTGTGCAGTGCATCTGAGCTGTTCATGTACACTTTAAGGGTCTTTTCTTTGTCTATTTTCTTTGCACCTAGTATTTCTCTTTTGAACAAACCACTCTGTAATTGAAACACTTTGCTTTGAATTTGAATAATCAAAACTGTCAACACAACTCCCCTGTTTGATCAAAATGTCAAATACATTTTGCACGTACGTATATCATCTCGCTCCCCATCACCTGCACCCAATTTCGCTCCTGCTTCGTGCAACTAAGCTTACCGTCATATACTATAAACTAACGTTTGTGCCTGTTTGATGTACGGAATAAAAAAAATTCCATTGGTTTATTTTCAGACCCATATATCGAACGGGCAAAGACGCTAGTTGATAAAAAGATAGTTTAATATTTTATCCGGTTCCATGTTTGATGCGCACTAGCATTGGTCTCATTCTATACACTGAAAAATGTGTCATGAAAAATGAATTTGGAGTCAGAGACAGAACTAGTATTTCATATATAAACATGGGGGCCAAATTATGACCAACAGAATTTTGAAATTTGAAGGTTCAAAATTTAATAGTTTGTGTTTGGTATAGATTTTGAGGGAGCTTTTTTGGATAATGAGTAGAGAGAGATAGAAATGGAGAGAGAAATGAGATAAATATTGAAGGAAAAACTTATAGGCCAAACCGTGCACAGAGTGAGGGATTGGATTTTCGGACTAAAAAACAAACACATTCTTAAAGCATTTAAATGTCTAAATAGCATCGAATCCAGAATACAATATCTACTTATTCTCATCAAACATAAAACAACTAATATTAACATTAAAATTCTTTTTAAAAAAAATCTGAAACAACGCGGGGGCCATGGCCCCCATATGCTCAAGTCTAGCTCCGTCTCTGTTTGGAGTACCACTTGATGGTACCCAATGGCATCGAATTTTTGTTCTCTCCCTCCCTCTCCCACAGAGAAATTTGGATTGAACTTGAGGCTGCTTTTCAATTAGTTCTAAATTAAAAATTGTAAAATCATGTGAAATCTTATAATTGATAGATATAAGCAATTTAAAATTAGCACTAACTTTTGAAAATGACACACATTTGGATGGATGTTGTGTTGAAAACTAATTCCTCTGAAGTCTGAAGGTACCATGATATTTCCTGTGATGTGTGATCACTCGTGCTTTCCTCCAAAGACTACTTTGGAAGTCGTCTTGGGTCGTCCCCCTTTGCCAAATTATAGCTAATGGTCAGAACAATGCTATTCATTGCTTGATCAAGACTTTGAATCTCCATACAACATCAAGGTCAAAGTCTTCGGAGTTTAAAGTCTACATGGTCTCTCTAGAATATTGGGTTAGGCGGTCATTCAATGGTACTTAACTCCGTGTAGATTGGGTTAAACGTTATCCAATAGTTAACTGACACATCATCGAAATCATGAGAAAAGTCTTTGGAGTTAAATTCTTCACGGTCCCGCCGTGTAAATTGGGTTAAATGGTCATCCAATGGTTAATTGATATATCATCGAAATTAGGAGAAATGTGGGTCTTCAATTTAATGCGCCTCTTCCTATCTTAACCATGGTTTGATTTGTAGTTGTCAGCCTCTCTAAGGTTATCACGTACAGTGCACACCCCACAACTGATGCATCTCTCTCTCTCTCTCTCTCTCAAGTGGACAGAGAAGCCAAACATGGTGATTTTAGGGTTCGAACATTCAAAGCTATTTCAAGGAACTTGTCGATTTTGAAATCTAATTTATAACTAACTGATTTTAGTTTTCACGTACTTGAATTACGTCTGAAAAGCATATACCTTATTTTCTTTAATTGTTCATGTCACTCCAAACAAAGAAGAACGATCGACAAACAGTTCAGATCGCCAATCAATGCGCCGTGAAGCCCAAAATGATAATGGTGGAAAATCCATAGTTTCTACCACCGGCGCAAGAAATTTTCACATTTTAAAAAGGTCAGTTATTAGCAAGCCATTGTGGACTTGGTGGTTCTCGTCATAAGGATCAATTGAGTCATGTCTACCATCAATGAGATTTTTTTGTTTTTTTGATCCGCCACCATCAATGAGATTGCGACCCTTAATTATGAGTCATGTCTACCATCAATAAGATTGCGACCCTTAATTATGGCTCAATTTTCTTTCAGGTTCACCAAACCAAACAAACACTAAGTTTAATTAGAAGTAAATGACTACAAATTCATCTGAAACCGTTCGTGCCAAAATGAACGACCAAATCGGTACAAGTCTAAGTGCACTACAGAATTTTCGATTCTGTTGAAGTGCATAGCCTCGATCATTTCTTTACTCTTTTAATTGGTATCCACTATCCTTATTATTCATCATGGCAAAGAGGAACATCTAGAGTAGCTTCACTACAAATCGAAAGATTTCGTTGTAGGAGAGAGGGGAGCGTCCCTGCAGCATATAATTATTGGGGGGATTGTTCATTATATTGGGGAGCCACAAAATTCTCGAGCACGTGACAGAAAAATGATAATTTGACTGGCTTTGACTGGGGTACACCGTAAATGAACCTGCGTGCGCTAGTGGAAACTGAGTCAACAGTCGATGACCGGCACGTGGTAATTTACCAATGCACGCCAGCACAACACTGGCGTATGCAAGTAGGGTTTTGTTGAGGCCATTTGGTTCTGACTTGAAGGGTTGAAATGGAGTTTGAAAGGGTTTGAAGGAGGTTTGGAACGCTCAAGGCTTAAACACACCAATAATCTCGAGATGTTTTTGACCTTAATCAGCATTGGGGAAACAAGGACCGTAAATAAACCGATCTGGACAGCCTAGAATAGGGTGTCTACACATAGCTCTTCTTTTTCGGAGTTTTCACAACCCAAACCCGGGGGTCTACAAATCCGTGATCGGTCTGTAAGTCTAACCTACGTAGCCTTTAATTTCCACCGGTTAAGAGAGAGAGAGAGAGAGAGGTGGGGGGTGGTGCAGCCATGTGACGAAGAGGGTGAGGACTGAGGAGAGTGCGGGAGCCGGTTCTGGCTCCCCGGAGTGGAACCAATAGTGTTGGTTTCCGGAGAGTTTTTTAGCTTTGTATATAAGTGATTTACATATAGAGTGATTTTCCTTTCAATCTTTCGTGTATGTATCTGTGTGCTTGTTTCAGATTTTTCACAAACCCAAGCCCGGGGGGTCTACGAATCTATGACCGGCAATTCTACCAGTTAAGAGACTATCAATAAAATAAAATGGGAAAGCATTATTAAATATATCCACCAGATCTTTTATTTATAAAACACTGGCAGATAAATAGTACAAACTCAATTTATTTCAAATCATCGGGTTTGCTAAAACCAACTAGAAAAGCAGAAAATAGAGAAGTAAAATGTCATGCCATATTATAACATACTCCAATCCAAGTCACCGAAATTACTAGATGACATAAAACAAGGATGGCCAACTTAGTGCCCAATGCTAAGTCTTATCCCTTCCACGTGATCGCCTGAAAAGAGATAAACAAGTCCAAGTGAGAATTTAAACCGTGATTAATTAATATTAAAGACATACGATCGCAATTAATAAATGTGATCGATCATTATCATTTATTGTAGTAGTGTTAATTGATATTAACTGAAGTTTGGAGGCCTATGGAACATTACGGTGTAGGTTCAAAGATTTTTTTTAAATTTTTCCCGAAATAAGTTGTAAAGTAGCTTATTATCAGTATATTGGAATGCTAGGTTGCGGTTTGCCACAATTTCCGGTAGCTTGGAGACAGTTTATCTTTTCTTTTCATATTTTCCGTTGTGTTTTCCATAAACATACTTTTCTTTACATTTTCTAATTAAAGATTTTAAATAACTAACGCTTACCTGATTTTACTTAATCGAAACAATTTGAGCTAATTAAGTAAAAAAATAAATTACACTCTGCTTTGAGAACTTACCCTTCAGTGGTGCTGGCATCTCTGAAGCTAGTTTATGACTCAAATCTAGTGTATCCAAAGTACACAAGGATTTGTTTGGAAGAAACTCCGAAACTTCACTGAATTGGTTTCTGGAAAGCCAAATTTGCAGCATAGATGGAAGGGAAAACAGAGAAAGAAATACAAGATTTGAAAGGCCTTCAAAAACAATAGAAGGAACTGAACCTGTTAGAGCATTATGAGAGAGGTCTATGGAAGTGAGATTCTTGCATCCTTGAAATGAAGGCATTGAACCACTAAAATTGTTGGTTGAAAAATTCATATGAACAAGTTGACTAAGGTTTGCAAGTGAACTCAGAATCGGTTCGCTGAAATAACAGCCGTAAATCCCTATCCTTCTTAGCTCCCTCAAATTCCCAATAGATTCTGGTAAATTCCCTGAAAAATTAGTAAGGCTAAGATCCAGATTTCGAAGGGACCCTTTTTTCGGAAAATCATGTAAAGAACCATTGAGTAGTGTACCTGACAAATCCAAAGTCTCCAGTATTTGTACCCGCTGAAATATGGAGTCTGGAAATGTTCCATGCAATTCTGAACCACTTAGAATCGAAACTCTCAAGTTTGGGAAATTCGCCAAGAAATCCGGGACTGGAGATAAGAAATTTTTCTGAGCCAGATTGATTTCTGAAAGATACTGAAGGTTGTGAAGGGAAGAATCAATAGGGCCTGATAGTAAACAACCATTCGAGCTCAAAACTCGCAGGTTAGGCAGTGAAGATGAAATGGCCTGACCCCATTCATGCCCATTTGCTGATATATTTACCCCATTCATTGTACCTAATGATTTATCGATATTTAATTGAGTTGAATTTTTATAATCAAGGAAAACCAACATAATTGACCAAATGAGGGTGAGGTTATCCACCGGTAAAGGTGAACAAAATTGGGTTGGCCTAATGGTCTTAGCTTGTGACTTAGTGATTTGCTCATTTCAAAGGTCTCAAATTTGATTCCCTCAAAAGTAACTCTTGGGATCACCTCCCCACCAGGCCCACCACGCTTAATTAGTGTGTGAAATGGTTGTGGGAGTAACTATAGGGAATAGTTCGAGGTGCCCAGGAGTCACCCTGTATTAGCAAAAAAAAAAAAAAAAAGGAGGTTCTCATTATGCATCGAATAAAAAATTACGAGTGGGCCATTTTATTTTATTTTTTTCTGAAACGACGAGTGGTCCATTTTACTTCTCAGATTACAAGAGGAAAACCAAAAAGAAGAATGAAAAAGAAAATTTGGAAGGCGTCTAAATTTGTAGGAAGTGGGGCATTTTTGTAATTGTGGTAACAACTCAGCCTAAATTGATTGAGTAATTAAAAAGAAACCTGGATTTATTCGGTGCAGGCTAGCTTGCAGTTGTTTTTGTAAGACAAAAATAGTAATACACGTACCTGTATATGTTGGGGAATTAGGGTGTAACTATTCGCAAGTCATTGTTGTTTAAGTTGAACACCGAACACATACACTGATTTAGGTGTTCTCCAACCTATATATATATATATATATATATATATGGGGCCCTTCTAATTCGGATGCCCGCATTCAAGCAAGTTGCGGACCACACCATTTCCCCCCTTTCTCAATTGAATTTTGATGATCCGAGCCGCTCAATGTGTTCAGAACGTGATTTTAAGGGTACCCGCAAGAAATCGGGAAAAAAAATGACTGGAAAGGGCTTGGTTTGAGCAGTTTTTATTTGAACCGTTCAATAAAAAATAAACAAAAACTGCTCGGATGAAGCCCTTCCCGGTCTTTTTTTTTGCTGATTTCTTACGAGTACCCTTAAGATCATGTTCTGAACACATTGAGCGGCTCAGATCATCGAAATTCGATCTGGAAAGGCAAAATTCGCAACTTACTTAAATGCGGGCGCCCGCATTAGAAGGGCCATATATATATATATATGCATGACTTGCGCGCCTATGTCATAGATTCATAGGCATGCATATATGTATGCTAAGTCAAGGACCCGAATATTAGAGTTTCCCTCCACCATGAAAACACACTTACGGAGATAGTGGAAAGCTGAAAGCTTTTTAAACTACCACTACACATAATGTAAGTGGGCAACTAACTATAAGGGCTTCCTCCAAGCCATTCCCATGGATCCAAATTTTGGCACCGATATGAGGATACATGACTTAATTATCTAGGGGTGCAACCGAGCAAATCCGAATTTTGAAATGTTTGATCTCGGCTCGTTTATTAAAAAAGCCTAAAACTCGAGCTTGAGCTCAGCTCGTTTGTAAAGGAGTCAAGCCCTTAACGAGCTAAGCCTTGCTAATTTAGTTAACGAGCATCTTCAAAAGAGCCGGGCCAATTAAGCCGAGTATTCACAAACCGAGCCACGAGCTACTCGTAAGCAGTTTGTTTCGTTTGCAGCTTTATGATTACATTTTATTATGTTTAAACCTAACAATTCAAGAAGATGACACCATTAAGATGACATGTCATTTGTACATTTGTTTGCCTCACATCCCATTCTACACGAAGGGGCCGTGTAGAATTTAATCCGTGTAGAATTTAATCTCCTATGTCAAGGTCTTTGTCCCTAGTGTTAGATGTTATACCTTGCTTTATTGTTGTCTAAACTAGGGGAAATATATATATGGATTTTTGTGTTTCCCTTATTATGTGATGGTCTTGTTCTATTTTTGTCAATAGAAAAGGGCGGACCGAGGGTCGGATGAATACGGGCAACTGCCAACATTCCTAGTTTTTATTGAAAATATAGAAGTTGTTTCTCAAAAAATTTAATATTCCTTGTTCAACCGCTGAAATGATGAATTTGAGCAATCCAACACATCTTCAACCAAGAATTTTTGAATAAATAATGCTACTTAGTAGTACATTTATCCTTTATGATACTCCCTCCGTCCCAAATTGATTGTCCGGTCCGCAAAACGGAGTGTTAAAAATAATACAATCTTTGCAAGAAAAAATCAAAAAATTTTCAACAACTTACTAGATATCAATGAGAATTTTTAATTTGTGAAAAAAGTTTGAATTTTTTCTTGAAAAAATTGTATTATTTTTAATACTCCGTTTTGCGGACGGGACAATCAATTTGGGACGGAGGGAGTATTACTTTTCTTTTTGAAATGGATAGGGATGCACGAAATAGCGTGCGATTATATGTAAACATGACAAATTCCGAAGTACCCAAAAAAAATTGTAAAGATGACTAAGATGACCAACCATATCTTAGTAGTTAAATAAGATGCACAGAAACATGTATTCTAGATTTTCTTTGGTCGCAAGACTGTAATTGTAAGAATAAATTCTTTACCGACATTTAATAAATTTTGATGTTCCATTAGAATTTAAACCAAAAAGATCGTAAGACTGTAATTTGTAAGAATTGAATAAAATTTTTACCAACATTTAATATTTCTAACCACATCCATTAGTGCTTTGCATTTAACAACACAAGTATAAATCTAAGCACATGCACTAGCTAGTGCTCTGCAAAATACAACCATTCCATGAACCAAACAATATCCAATGGTTCAACAATAAAATAAAAAATAAAAATTAATTTGTTATATGACAATTGTTTTCAATGCGGAAGCGATTTATTAAAATAAAATTTGAATGAGACACCCCAGGGAGGTCAACAAAAGAAATCCCCGAAATGTCGCCAGAGTCCTTGCCTAACTCCCCAACTTGCTTGAAAGAGAAGTTGGAATAAATCCGTCAGCTGACGAGCTCAGTGAATAGCAAGTATGTATATTAAATAAAGTTGAAAACAGAGATTAAAATAATTTACCATTAAACATAATTTGGCATACAAGGTGTCCAGCAGAATAATAAATTAATCAATGAAGCATTTAACCAATAAATATTTTTGGTGGTGATCACAACATATACTCCATCAACACTGGGAAACCACAATCAACAGTACCATGACCAAAATAAATCTCATCAAAATTGGATCCAATATCAAACTTAGAGTCATCAGGGTTGGCAGGCCGTGATACTTTTCCCTAGGACGATTCGGCGAAAGAAAGCCGTTGAGCACTAGGGTCACCGGCCTAACACGATCTTTTCCCCAATGGCCAGGGTCACCAACACGAGAAGGAATAATTTCCCTAGACTTCCAAAATAAATGTTCCTATTAATATCCACCAAGTTTTCACCAAAAAGAATATTAGCAATAAATCTGAGAAAATTCATCGCATGCTAATTTATAGAACAACTTATAAATAGTTTTGAGTCTTCGAATAACATTCATATAAATTTCTGAAGGAAATACTTTTAAAGGACACAGGAAACTTTCGAAATTACGTAACATACTTAACTATTCACTTGGGTCCAAACGTAATGCAACTTGAGTACGTAAAAAGATGCTAACCCGAATAAAATAATTGTATACGATCACCAACAATCCCAAATATAACACTACCTAGACTAATAGAAAATTACAGTTTACCAATTAATCCTAGTACTAAAGTCAATTAAGACCACCAGAATAACCCAACTCTATAACTTTCATGTGGAGTAAACTCCTTGTTTCCAGTTCAAAAAAAAAAACTCCTTGTTTCCCACGTGGACACCATGGCACACCTCCTGCTCCTTAAAGAATTCACCCAAAACATATTACACCACCTGCACCGCCACACACCACTTCGCCCCACACACAGCACACCGCATGCCGCCACGCACAACTCTCGACATCTGGTCTCGCACCTACATCACACACAACATCTCCGCTACTCCATATTATCTCCCCGTAACTCCTTGGTTCGATAACTTAACTATAATCCATGTACAACAAAGAACGGAAAAAGAGACAAGAATAAAGGAATCAAGTGCCACTTACCCGATCACGAATCAGCCGAACTCAGACATCCCTGTGGCTTCTGCCTTTCTCACACAAAGTTCTCTCAAACTTCTTATCCTAGATGTTCTCTAAAATTAAAAAACCCTATTCCGTGAAAATATCTCCTAACTTTCTAAAACTACCCATTACTCCCTACATTATAGCTAATTAGTTAATTATCGTATAAATCCAATTGATATAGACTAACTAATGAAATTAATAATTATACCTCCACCCTCGAACTAATAATAGTGCACATAGTGTTTTATATTGTGGAGAAAAGAAAATTGCCAATTAGGACCCATACCATAAAACTCCCAATTAATAAATGGCCAAAATAATTAGTAAGATAAATAAAATTTTTAGGCCATAACACAGTGGTCCTACATTGGAGTCTGGTTGTGTGTAGTATATAGTGGTCCAGTGGTCTTGAATTGGAGTTTGGTTGTGTGTAGTATATAGTGGTCCAGTTGTGTGTAGTACATAGTGGTCCAGTAGTCCTGCATTGGAGTTTGGTTCTGTGCAGTATATAGTGGTCCAGTGGTCCTGCATTTCAATTTCCAATAACCATAACAAGTGCGGATGTGATAATTGGTCCCCCTTTTGCTTTCATTCATGCTTAATTTGTTGGAAACCGTGTCAAACTAATTGGTCCACTGAAACTGTGGACAATATTGTTTCCCTCAACATCGTCGAGTATTCTATCAGATATTTTTTGTGCTCAAGAAGAAGAGTCTAAGACTTCATCTTTGAACAGGTCTAATGAAAAATATGGAGTACTTCCGTAATAGTCTTAGAACATGTATTTGCATCCACATAAATGTTATAGTTACGCAACTTAACACTCCTAATATAGAGGCCAATAACTTTAGATTCTTGTATATCGTCTCGCTCCCCCTCACCTGCACCCGATTTCGCTCATGCTTCGTGCAACTAAGCACACCGTCCTATACTACAAAAAATGGTAAAATCCAATAATTTACCCGTGCAGTTGTGTTGAAAACTATATCCTGTGAAGGTTCCATGATATTTCCTTTGATGTGTGATCACTTGTACGTACGGTCCTCAAAAGACTAGTACTTTGGAAGTCGTCTTGGGTCCAGCTTTTGTTTAATTTCCAACCATAGCTAATGGCAAGGACAATGACTATTAATTGCTTGAAGAATTTGAATATTCTCCATACCACATCAAGCTCAAGGTCTTTAATTGGAGTTTAAATTCTACACAGTCCCTCTGTGTGGATTATGTTGAACGTACAGTCATCCAAAGCTACTTAACCCCGTGTAGATTGGGTTAAACGGTCATCCAATGAGAAATGTCTTTAAAGGTAAATTCTATACGGTCCCTCTATGTAGATTGAGTTATACGGTCATTCAATGGTTAACTGACACATCATCGAACTCAGGAGAAAGGTAGGGCTTCAATTTAATGGGCATTTTTCCTATCTTAACCGTGGTTTGATTCATAGTTGTCAGCCTCTCTAAGGTTATCATAGTGCACACCCCACAAATGCTGCATATCTCTCTCTCGGACAGAGAAGCCAAACATGGTGATTTAAGGGTTCAAACATTCAAAGCCATTTCAAGGAACTTGTCGATTTTGAAAATCTAACTCATAATTATTTAAATGATTTTAGTTTCCACCTTGAATTACGTCTGAAAAGCATTCACCTCATTTTCTTTAATTGTTCATGTCACACCAAACAAAGAAGAACAACGAACTTCAATATTCTTGACGTGCAATTTGTATCATATTAGATGCAATAGAGAAGCCAAACATGTTGATTTTAGGGTCATAGTTGAAATAGTTTGATGTGCTTTGCACGTTTCGGGATATAAAGCTTATCAGTGCCGGGTAGTTACCACGTGGTGCCCGCTCGGCGCATGCATCCAAGCCGTGAATTGAGATTTTAATTTGGACTGCTCGGATTTGGAGAGAGAGAAAATGTTGATGTGAGAGCAAAGAGAGTATTTCAATACGAGTCGTCTAAAAGTGTATTGGATGGTCCGAATATGCGGAGCGAGTACTATGTGGGATATATACACCCGGCACCAAAAAAAAAAGTAGAGAGAGAGGGAGTCAGATCAAATGAATATATGGAGAGAGAGAGAGAGAGAGAGAGAGAGAGAGAGAGAGAGAGAGAGAGAGGTGGATCAAATTAAAGTTTGTTCCAACCATGGTTAATGTGAGACCCAGATCTCTCCCAAAACCAAGGAAGGACTTCAATTAAGTTTTTTGTTTACAGTCGATATCACACCTGCAAGTCTATTTTTAGAGTGGTCGTAAGGAGTGACATTATGTAACTAAATCCATAGGCACTTTAGGTTCAACAATATCTCTCCCTTACGATAACGCTCTTGCGATTCAACCCATGACTTCATTGCTCTAATACTATTTGTCGGACATCTTTTTCACCATCTCTCCTAAAATCAATTGGTTAGGGAGAGCTTCAATTAAGTCATTTTAGTATTTGATATCGTACCCGCAAGTTTGTTTTTAGAGCGGTCATAAAAAGTGATATTGTGTAATTAAATTTATGGGGCACTCCGGGCCCAATAGTTAAAATGAGAAGAGGCGCATTAAATTAGACCCCACCTTTCTCCGGATTTTGATGATGTGTCAACTAACCATTGGGTGACCTTTTAACCTAATCTAAATGTATGGAGAGACCTTGTAGAATTTAAACTCAGGTCTTTGTCTCTAGTACTTTTCTCTGTCGGTGTCCAAAACTATGGCAAATTCATGGATGTGCTTTTAGTGTGTGGGCCCCACCTATAACATGTAGTATGTGATAGGTTGCATTTCGATTATTGTGTACGTAGTATAATTGCTTAATAGTAATGTTAGCATTTGAGAGATAATGAAGAGGTGATGTACATAATTAAAAATTTGTAAAATCTTGTGAAATCTTATAAATTGATAGATATAAGCAATCTAAAAGTAGCACAAACGAAAGGACTTAACACATTTGGATGGATGGAGTATTATTTCCAAAAATATGCCTTTCAGCTTTACTGTTTGGTTGTGCATTTGACTCATTTTCTCATGAGCTTATTAAATATGTAGGCAAGAATAAAGATATGATGTCCACATTCCCAATTTTTTTTAATATACTCTTTTTTCATTTTTCTATCGTCTTCTTCTGTCGTTCTTCCACGTTGAGTTATCGTTGAATACTTCAAGACTGGAAGCTACCATTCCAACTGGTGTGGTACTCTTCAGTAACTGTCTGAAATTGTTGTTTTTCGGTGTCTCACGAGTGTCCCACAAGAATACTCTTATAGGCCGTAAGAGTATTATTTTGTATTGACAGTCCGTGACAGAAATTGGAGAGGATTCCATCCCTTTTACAAATAGATCAGGTGGCAAAAAAAAGCTAGGCTAGAAAATGATCGTACTGTTAAGATACTACAAATAAATTAACACAAACTTGTTCAAGTGGGAGTGATTTTGGCACTCTCCTTTCCTCAAACGGCATTCTCCTTTGTGTCTTTATTAGGTGATGAACATGGAGAGAAAAGGGGAGTGCAGTTGAAGAAAAGGCCAGGGGAGTGCCAAAATCACTTATACACTAAGTTATTGCGATGGACAACAACTACGATTGTTCTTTTTTTTTTTTGAAATGAACTACGAATGTTCGTGTGTACTAGGAGCAATGAAAAATATGGAGTACTTACGTAATAGTCTTAGAACATGTTTTCTCATCCACATAAATGGTATATAGTTATGCAAATTAACACTCCTATATATAGAGGCTATTAACTTTAGATTCCTGTATATCGTCTCGCTCTGCCTCACCTGCACCGAATTTTGCTTCTGTTTCGGGCAACTAAGCACACCATCCTATGTTACACATAATGGGAAAATCCAATAATTTACACGTGCAGTTGTGTTGAAAACTAGTATATCCTCTGAAGGTCCTCAAAGACTAGTACTTTGGAAGTCGTTTTGGGTCCCCCTTTTGCTTAATTTTTCCAATTATAGCTAATGGCAAGAACAATGACTATTAATTGCTTGAAGAATTTGAATATTCTTTCTCCATACCACATCAAGGTCAAGGTCTTTAATTGAAATTTAAATTCTACACAGTCCCTCAGTGTAGATTAGGTTAAACGTACGGTCATCCAATTGTACTTAATCCCGTGTAGATTGAGTTAAACAGTCATCCAATAAGAAAGGTCTTTGAAGTTAAATTCTATACGATCCCTCCATGTAGACTGAGTTAAAAGGTCATCCAATGGTTAATGGTTAACTGACACATCATCAAAATTAGGGAAAAGGTGGGGGCTTCAATTTAATTGGCCTTTCCTATGTTAACCGTGGTTTGATTCGTAGTTGTCAGCCTCTCTAAGGTTATCACAGTGCAGACCCCACAAATGCTGCATCTCTCTCTCTCTCTCCCCCAAGCGGACAGAGAAGCCAAACATGGTGATTTTAGGGTTCAAACATTCAAAGCAATTTCAAGGAACTTGTCGATTTTGAAAATCTAATTCATAATTAATTAAGTGATTTTATTTTCCACCTTGAATTACGTTTAAATAGTTTGATGTGCTTCGCACGTTCTCTGGATATAAAGCTTCATCCTCTACAAGGAAATTTTTTTCAATGTCGGGTTGATACCACGTAATGTCTGCTCGGCATCATGGGCGGACCCAGTATAGGACAAGCAGGCTCACTTGACGACTCCACTGAGTTCCAAAATACCCATAGAGCAGGTATAATTTTGAGGACTATTTTATAATTTTGCCGCAAAATTAAAGGATCACATTCTTGCACTGAAGATTCCACGAAATTTATAATTATAGCCTTCTTTAATTGTCACGTAATGCAAAGAACTCAATATTTTTTCTCTCTCCACAAAGTCTACAAGTCTATAACTCTTACTTTATAGTCTGTTCTTGTATCTCTCTCCCTAAAGACAAAAGCAAGCATAGGCTTCTATGAAGACAAAACAAACAAAGGCAAAAGCAAGCAATCTTTCTAAAGGAAAGCTAGGTCAGAGAATTACCAATTAATATAAAAAAGCTTGGGTATGGTAGTTTCTACTCTTTGTTTTTTTGTTTTTGTGTTTAATTCAATTTCTTGACCGATTTTTACATACAAAAAATAAATTACATATGTTATAGATATTTGACTCCACTGCAACTAAATTCTGGGTCCGTCTTGCTCGGCACATGCATCTGAGCCATCAATTACATTTATGGACAGCTCAGATTTGAAGAGAGAAAGTGTTGACGCGAGAGGAGAGATAGGGTTCCAATCCGAACCGTTCAAAAGTGTATTGGACGGTCCGGATGTGCCAAGTGAGTACCACGTGGAATATACCCATCCAGCACCGAAAATTTGCTCCTCTAGAAGAATAATTTAGGATTTAAACAGTGACAAAAAAAGGGGACGACTTCGCTCACAAGTAGGTATAGACGTATAGAGCGAGAGAGTAATTTTTGAAGCACCAAAAAAAAAGGTCGAGAGAGAGAGAGAGCCAAATCAAAGGAATATATGTAGAGAGAGAGAGAGAGGGGGAGAGAGAGAGAGAGAGGAGTGGATCAAAGTTTTTTCCAACCATAATTAATGTCGGACCGCTTTTTCAGATCTCTCCCAAAACCAAGGGAGGACTTCAATTAAGTTTTTTTTATTCGACATCGCACCAGTAAGCCTATTTTTAGAACGTCCGTAGTGAGTGACATTGTGTAATCATATCCTTGGGTATTGTAGGCTCAGCAAACCCTCCCTCACGATAACTCTCCCATGACTCAACCTATAACTTCATGCCTCAAGTACTACTTGTCGGACCTCTTTTTCATCATCTTTTCTAAAATTAAGGGAGAGCTTCAATTAAGTCTTTTTAGCATTCAATATCGTACTCACAAATCAATTTTTGAGTGATCACAAAAAGTCATGATATTGTATAACCAAATTTATGGGGCTCTCCGGGCCCAACAATTAAAATGGGAAGAGGCGCATTAAATTGAACCCCCCACCGTTCTCTTGATTTTGATGATGTGTCAGGTAACCATTGGGTGACCTTTTAACCAAATTTACATGTACAAAGGGACCGTGTAGAATTTAAACTCAGGTCTTTGTCCCTAGAGTTTGTGTTATACTTTGCTCTGTCGGTGTGCAAAACTATGGCAAATTCATGGATGTGCTTGTAGAGTGTGGGCTCCACATATATCATGTATGTAATGGATCGTGTTTGGATTATTGTTATTTTTCAGAAAATGGCTTGGTCGTCAGAAACAATGGTGAAGAAGGTGGCCTGCGTGGCGGTGCTAATGTGCATGGTGGTGGCTGCACCCCATGCCGAGGCGGCAATATCGTGTGGCCAGGTGGCGTCAAGCCTTACCCCATGCATCTCCTACCTGAAGGGCAGCGGCGGGGCTGTGCCGGCGGCCTGCTGCAACGGGGTCAAATCCCTGACCAACGCGGCCAAGACCACACCTGACCGTCAGACGGTTTGCAAGTGCATTAAGTCTTTTGCTGCTGGGATATCTGGTCTCAACTACGGTCTCGCCTCTTCCCTTCCCGGTAAATGTGGTCTCTTCCTTCCTATCAAGATTGGCCCTTCCACTGACTGCTCCAAGTAACTCTCTCTCTCTCTCTCTCTCTAAAATACTTACCAATTGTACGTATTAGCCAATAACGGCTAACCATATCAGCCGATACATGACGAGAAAATCGACACAAAGATGTAATTATTTAAAAAATAGAAATCCATCTGTCCCAAATCGCTAGTCTCCTACAAAAAAATGTGCAATTTTAATACCAAAAAAGAAAATACTTCTGTGGATAATTTTCAAATTTTCTTTGTACCATATTAAAGAGCTCATGAAGCACTTTAATTTGTTGTAATGAAACTTACAAAATGATACTTGTGGGTACTTTATTTTTTTATCTGAAAATTGCTGGACTTTTCATACAAGACAAGCAATTTGGGACGGAGGGAGTATAATTTTATGACTTGTTCAAAGTATTGTTTTTTAGTCGGCCGTCAAAAGTAATACCAGATAAAGGTTTTTTTTTTTTTGCAAGCCTACCAGATTAATTAACTCATTAGGATTTCACTTTTACATTTGTTTTGTGCAATTTGTATAAATTTTTTGAACATGACCGTTAGGTGCATGTGTTGTAGTTATCTTTTTCATCAAAATTTTATAACCGGTGCATATTAATCCGGACAAGAAGAATTTAAATTGAACAATAGTAAATCTGTATGAAACTAGTGTTGGTAGTTGTTGGTCGCGGGCAAGCACCCTGTCCACGAGTGTCGAATCGTGGCACCTGGGGCTTGCTACGCTTTAATATAAAGAAATAGAGCTGCGCCTTTATCACTATCCATGTGTTTCGGTAAGATGGTAAACATTTGATCTTAACATCGATAGTATCTTTTTCATCAAAATTAAGAATTGGCCACCAAACTATACGGCTATAACTCCATGTTTGATTTTTGTCAACTTGCTTTGTTCCAGGGTGCAGTGAGGTCTATTTAGCTAAAGCTAGAGAGAGAAAGAAAGAAGCATATATATGCATGAATAACAGAAGTTCTCATGGGGTACTGGGTTCCACTACATGATCGAGCATCTGATCAAGCATCGTGACTCGAGAATAATTTTGTTCACTCTCTTTTAAATTAAGAGGATGAATATTATCCTTCTTTTGATCCGTGAAAATGTAGTCTCCACGGAATCAATACACTTTTTAATAATAATAATGGAGTTAGTATGTACTACTCCTGGTGTCTTGCTAGGAGTATCAGTGTATCGATCTACTGCTCTTTTTTATTGCAACTGTTATCTGTTTGGTGATACATATGATTTCTCTCTCTCTCTCTCTCAATACACATTCAGACATTAAAAATTGGAGTAATTATTCAACACTCCTAGAGTATATGCACAGTATACTACATCCTCTCACATAACATATGAGACCCACATGGAGGACACATGAGGGAGGAGGGATACTCCAGGAGTATCGAATAATTTTCGTCGAAATTGAAACACATAGTACCATCCTAGCACAAATAGCATACGTCCACCAATATTAATTATGGTAGTTGTTGCGGTCTCCACTGCTTGTGAGAGATGAGTACGAGTGTTTGAGGAGTGGCTGAGAAGCGTGTTTGTAGCATGATTGTATTGATTAACACAGTTCTTTTGTTTTCAAAATATTTGTGGTATTTTTTAGACATGCCTTATATTGTAACTTGTTTTTAAAAGAAGGTTGATCGTGTCCTACCATACAAGAAGTAAATTTATGAAAATTAAGAATTAACCTTTATTGAGAAGAATAGCGTTCAAGCACAAGTGTTGATCCGCAAAGATAAATTGACCAAGTTACTTTAATTTTGATTGATTTCTAAAGTAATTCAAGAGAGAGAGTTGTTTTGTTTAATTTAAAAAAAAAACTAGTTACATTAAGAAAGCAAAGTGACTGAAAAGCTGATGAAGAAAAGATTTAGGGTTTTGAAATCTACCCCGACCATGTAACAATGTTATGTATAAGCAAGGGATATCATTCGAATCATAATAAATTATCTCATAGCACGAACCGTTACACTGGTAAAACATGTCTCGCTCACGGATTGTCTAATAGCACGATCCGTCTTACAAGTATAATTCATCTCAATTATCCAAGCACAACCATAGAAATCCAAGCACAATTATAAAAAACTATTGTATAACAAATATTTAAAAGCGCAAAATTGAACCGAAACGGATTCTTAGTAATAAAATCGGTTCAAAAAGTAAACCTAAACTTACACGTAAATCGAATTATTTTGCACGGGTCTTCATCTTCCCCCTAAATGAACTACAAAACCCCTTTATATAGCCTCTGCAATAACATTAACATTAAAAAAAAAAAAAATACTGCGAAAACCCTACCAAAGTCATCTCGATGGTCCGGACGAAAAATACAGCAGCCCTCGATTTTCCTTCGTGCACACAGTAACCGCGAAGATACATATCCCCTTCCTTTCTGTTTAAAACAGAGGAGAGATTCCAATCAAATACTGTCAATGCACATCACTTGGCAGCCAAAAAGTGTTTCAGGAATGGATTGTAGGAAAGGATCAGGGAATAGATGGCGCACATTCGTATAGTGAACACACTTCCTTTTCCCTGCATTAAGCGATTCGGGTAATACTAAGAAATATGGATGGAAAACAGATTTCGTGGCCATCAAAATCTCATTCCGTTAGGAAAGCCGTTATGATCATAATGCTCCACATCATCTAATTATGGGGTTGGACTTGTGTACATAAACTCTTGGGCACCTGTTTACATCATATTTCACCGCCTGTTGATGATCGACCGAAATGTGACAAATGCTTCCTATTTTATTATTATTAAGTATTCGTATTAATAGTAGAACTAGTAAGTATTTCTTTTATTATTGTTATTTGCATG
>BPLS01026178.1:0-19973 GCA_019656275.1 Rhododendron kiyosumense
TGTGGTGGTAAATTGTGGTGCTAACAAGTCAGCCAAGTCTAAAAAAATGGCATTCAAAATTTAAAATTTAAACTTCCCTCTTTCAAATGTCAAATGTCAAACTCAAAACCTTCCACACTTTCAGAAATTTGAGAGAAGGGCAAAAAGGGAAAAATAAAGAATGTTGTGCCTTTGTCTTTTCAAATAGACAATCTTTTTGGGACACAAAAAAGGAGAATTTTGGACAATAAAAATGAGACGAAGGGAGTAACAGATTATGTTATATGTTATTGCATTGTAATAAAAAAAGATTCCAAAAGCTCATACATAATACATATATATGAGTTCTGATGTAAACGTGTAATGTTATATGTTATTGCATTGTAATAAACTTATATAACGTTATCTGTGAAGAACTGGACTCTGTTATAAACATATATGGTTATCAAAAGCAAGTCAATGAGGCTGTTGCGCGGACCAATTCAATAAAGTAGAACATATAGGCCCCATTTGATAACCGGACCATGCCTTGGGATTGGACTATCAATCCCAAGGGCTTCCCAAACCCTTGTTTAATAACCGAATTATTACTCCGTTGAGATTAGTAGTGAGCTCCATAAGGGGTATTAGTAATACCCCGTGGGACTTGGTATTCATAGTCCAATCCCAATCCCTTCTCATTACCAATTTTTTCTATCAATCCAATCCCATCTCAAACAAACATGATATTAATAATCTCACCATCTAATCCCATCCCAAACAAACATACTCATTATCAATCCCTTATCTTTACGAATCCCAATCCTAATCTCATCTCCTTACGAATCCTATTCATCTATCACTGTTATCAAACGGGGCCTATAATGTTATACGCAGGTTTCTGGCAGCTGTGGTGGGGCGCGTAATTGAAACTCGTTTGCGATTGAACAAATGTGTATTGTGTATTGTGGGAGGAGTTTTTGGTTAGGGCTGTAAAAATAACCAATGTGGAGGTAGATGTTGTAAAGCTTGATCATGTACTAAATGGATAATCAAATATTGACATGACACATTTTGGTTATTGGTTTTGATTATTACCATTGCAGATGCTCTTAGCTTTCAAAAGAGTTTTCCACATCCAAGCATGCAAGCTACTGTCCCGGGTTAATACCTGAAAATGATGTAAAGTTTGAGCTACACTAACCCAGTAGAAAAGTCTATACTAACATTATATGCAAATGAAATGCTAAGATGATCTCAAGATAGGAACAAGAACAAAGACCATAGGATAATCAACAATCTTGGCTCAATAATCTCAATTTATCAACTTAACGAATGTCATACAACTCAAATTAAAACCATTTCCATCTTTCATGTGTCCAATGTCTTTTCGTCGTAGGTATCATGAGTCGAAACTCCTGCCAGGCTAGTTAAGGGATCCTAATATCTCCTGCTAGGCACCATACCCATCGGTGGGCCCGAAATGTAACCAATATGAGTTTTTGCTTCTGCCGGGCCAATTAAGGGATCCCGATACCTCCTGCCAGACACCTACCCATCAATGGGTCCTAAATATTCTCATTGTGTCAATAAGTGTTCAAGAATCTCATATCCTCGTAATTTGTCATTCCAATTCAATCATAGTCCATGTGGTAATCAACTTAAAAATTTTACCAAACAAGGGCAAGAGACGCAAGAATACCCCACGAACTCAACGAGTACGATTAATCATGTTATAAGGTGATTTGGTGGTGTTTAGAACGAGTTAGAAGTGATCGGGGTCAAAACAGTGAAATTTGAAACAAATGCAACAAAACTATCACTAAGCAATTGGTATCGATTTCAGTCAAAATGGCATCAATACTAGAGTGCCAAGAAACATTTCAGACGAGAGGGTATCGATACCATGCAAAAATGGTATCAATACCAGATCAATTTGAACAGATTTTTCTGCAGATTTTAAGGGTTCAACAACAATAACCATAGGCACGATTCAAGGCAATAAAACACATCTTTTTCATATAATGAGAGGGAGAATTTCTACCTCGAGTCTTGAGAACTAAACCCATGAAAGATATGAGCCCTAACGTTCCGAAAACCTTGATTTCAACCAGAATACACCACTCCGAACTCCAATCAACGAAAAGCAAGCTCAAAGTCACACGTAGAATGACGAATGAAGGTTAGTTTGCGAGGGTTTTGAGTTGTTTAGGTGAAAATTTGAATGAGAGCAAGAGAGTGAGAGAGACAGAGGGAGGGATAGAGAGGAAAAAAATGATTCTCTATTCTCTCATCCATTCATATATACTAGCTCATAAACACTTCACACTTGCACCATTCCACAATCAATTCTATCACTTTAGCTCCAAATCACATAAACACTGGCCTTGTTCGCTTTCAAATTTTATTTTATTTTAACTTTGTTTTTCGATCATTACTCTATATCTTTCTTCAATTATTATCCTATTTCTTCAATTATTAATTTCATTTATCTCTCTATCTCTCCCCACTCATTACCCTTCTCTCTAATTATTACCCTATTTCTCTTTGCACCCACTACCAAAACTAAAATACCCAAAATTACAAAACGAACAAGGCCACTATTATTTCACATTTCTTTCTCAATAATCTTGCACTTATAAAACATTAACATTGATATAATAAATACAGGTCTCTACAGCTTTCTATTCTGATTTTGTACATAGAGGATTAGAAAAACGGGAGCAAGTAGCTTGACGAGGAGTCCTTTTTCTTTGTTTGAAAGTGTCTTGTGAGCAATAGTAAACGGAAATTATTGTTCTATGTATATTATGCAAATATTTTGTTTGAAACTTGTAGAAAGATGTGAAAAGGAAGAGAAAATTTTAAAATTTTTCGTATACTTGTTTGGCTCTTAAAAAAAAGAAGGAAAATCTTCAAAAGAGATTTTATTAAGAACTTTTAGGATTTTTGGGTTTTTTTTGTTCTTATTAAAAAAATCGCGTTTGTTAATTTTGCGTCAAACTTTTATGGATTATTGATTCGTCTCGACGAAAGGAATTAAAAAAGTTTTTTCTATTTTTTACTTTTATCCAAATATTTTGAAAAATAATCACTTTTCAGAAAGAAAAAAAAAAGTAAAAAAAACTTCATTTTAAAGTGGATATTATTTGGGTAAAAGTAATTTTATTTTACTTTTTTGATTCATCTCATTTGGATGAATCAATAATCCACTTTGGCGCAAAACTAAGAAATGAAATTTTTTTAAAATAAAAAGAAAAAGTGCTAAAAGAAAAAGTGCTTAGCAGAACGAAAAACTCAATTTTCCTCTCATCTTCCTTGAAACGGGGTCAGTGCTATGCACCATCCGAGCCGTTTCTTTGGCACTTCAATGGTCCAAATTTCATCTCAGCAATGAATGATTAGGATGTTACAAGTGCAGATGAGATTTAGACCGTTATATTGCCGAACGAACCACCGGATGGTGCACATCCCCTTATTCCATTTTCCTCCTCGTTGTTTTCTCTTTTCTTCTTCCATCCCCAAGTTCCAGATAATTAAACCCAACCCAACCCAGTTCAGTTCTGAACTACCAGTTCCATTCTGACAACCCCTCTCTCTCTCTCTCTCGACGATGAGAACAAGACCCCGTTCACGCGTGCTCACACTACTCTACCTGTCTCTCTTGTTCTTGTCATCGTCGGCTTTTCAATCCGACGAGCTACTAGCCGAAGACGAGGAGTTCGGCCTCGAAGGCGGCCACCGATCTCCTGATCTCGACCTCGCCGCCTCAACCCGATCCGTTCCTCCTCCGCAGCCTACCCGCCCGTCCCGCAGGGGGTCGTCGGATCCCGATTCGGATTCGAAGATCCAGTTCCCCCTCGAGCACGCCTTCGGGGACTCGGAGTTCTCCCCCGCCGGAACCTTCACCGCCCGGCTCAAGACATGGTCTCATGGTGGACAGGTCTATTCTTTTCCTCTCGTTCTTCTTTTTGTTCCTGACGAGGCATGCAAACGAGCCGAGCTTTGTAGTAGTGTTCGAGTTCGGCTCGTTCACTAGACGAGCCTAAAACTCGCCGAGCCAAGCCGAGCCCAGTTCATTTACTAAACCAGCCTATATAAACGAGCCGAGTTTTAGGGCGTTAAGCTCAGCTCGTTTACTAGCCGAGCCTAATGGATGAGCCGAGACAGGTTCATTTACTAAACTAAACGAGCCTATACAAACGGTTCATTTACTGAACCAGCCTATAGAAAGGAGATGAAACTATACAAACGAGCCTAAAACTCGACGAGCCGAGCCCGGCTCATTTACTATACAAATGAGTTGAGCTACAAATGAGCTGAGCTTTGGGGGTTAAGTTCGGCTTGTTCATTACATGAGTCTAAAACTCGATCTTGAGCTCGGCTTGATTACAAAACGAGCCGAGTCTCGAGCTGCTTGCGAGTAGCTCGATTCGTTTCCGTTGTGGACGGATCCAATATTTGAACTTAGGGACACGAACGCTGATGGGGTATACAAACGAGCCAAGCTTTAGAGTGATAAGCTCAGCTCGATTGGTACATGAGCTTAAAACTCGAGCTTGAGCTTGGTGATTACTAAACGAGTGGAGTCTAGCCTTGAGCATCTCGCTGCTAGCAAGCAGCTCGGTTCGTTTGCAACCCTATTGCTGACGTGGGCGGACCCAAGATTTGAACTCGGGAGTGCGAACGTTGATGGGGTGACTCATAACCTAAGACATGTAATGTGTGTGCGTGAGAGCAAGTGTCGAATGGTCTTTCGGAAAGATCACAAACAATTAAAACTGTGGGGGAGTACAAAGCATAGAGTGAGGATTGAGAGTGGGAGCCGAAGGTCGTACCGGAGAAGGATATGACCTAGCCCATCACTGGTTATGGCGGACAATACATTTTCTACAAAATTTCAGAGTGACAAATCTACATAGCTTCAAAAGATATGCAAAAAATTCTAGTGTCTTGTAGTAATAGGGTTCTGAATAGTTTTGGAATGACATCGCTTCCGCCAGTCTCTAGATTGCTTAGAAAACTGAGAAGGAGAAGGAAACAGAGACGTAAACATTTGGCCTGTTAGTTGTGTATTTTTAAAATTTTCGGAGTGATTATTGTTTGTATGGGATTTTTGGTAGCTGAGATAACCGAGGAAATAGGAAGCAAAGAAAATTTAGGATTTCCAGTAACATCATATAAGCAATGCCATGGTGATCACATTTTGTTTAGCACTTTATATACAATGTAATGCTACGAGCCTACGGCACATGGTCAGTACAATGATACCGCTGTTAGTTATCATGGTGTTTATGTCACAACAAGGGGTAATTAAAACATGTGCTTTAAAATTTCTTATTGACTTTTCTTTGTTAGTACAGTTTGGTTGGTGATGGATGGGAGAGAGAAATTCATTTTTGGTGAAGTTTAACTAACAGTGGGCAGTTTTTTTTTTTTTTGGGTCATGTTTGGTGTTTTTATTCTTGAGGGTTGAGCTGCAGTAAGACTAGCAGATGAGATCGTAGGATTTCTGGATCCTGAACCTTGTTTCTAATGCTATAATATTAATACCTCATTGAATCGTGAGGAAAACAGAATTTGTTAAAGCTTAGTGAAATGGATGTCTTAGTCGAATGTCTCGTAACAGAGCGTGAATTTTTCATTTTAGCTATCTATGTTCTAGTGCTAGTGCCGTCGAATGAGGCTTAGCCATCCTGACTTTTCATTCCAGGTCTAATCATCCATCTTTGTTTATTTTAGTTTCGTGGTTTTAGGTATACATCTAAACGGTTCACAACTCTTATAATGGTTGAATACTTGGAAATATTTTGGTCTTGAAATATGGCATTTCATACTCAGTTTTAGGTGACAGAGATGATTCATCAACATAAATTTCCTTACAAAGGAGTTGTAAACATCTGTAGCATTTTGTTTTGAAAGTTTCTGTGTTCCTTTGTGTTTTTTTTTCCTTAATTATGTACTTGATTGTTTCCTCTCTATTGGAAGTTTAACATAGTTACTTGTCACAGACTCTCACGAAACTTCGGTTTTCAAGGGAGGCTTTTACTGAAACAGAGAAGGAAAATTTCAAGGTAAATCCATCGTCTCCAAGTACCTGTCCTGTATTTTCTGTCTTTTATGTTACTTGGTGGGAGGGAGACAGAGAGCTGAAAATTTGATGGAAGTGGTTTATAGGGAGGAATTAGAAAGTAAATTAGGTTAAGGAAGGGGTATATTTTGTTGTACCTTTTCTTCCCTAAGTACTTCCATTTCTGGTGCATGTGGGACCAAAGTTTATCACATTCCACTTTGTTCTAACTTCTAATCCTTTACCCCCTTCAATATAAGAAAAATCAGGGGAAGGTGAGATATTCGAAATACTCTTTTCCAATATTTGTGCCTTTCAAATCAGCAAGTATACACTGAATGTTCACGCGATGATATTGCAGATGCTATTAAAAGGTGATGACTTCTACAAGATAAGAGTGCCTTCAAATGTATTGAGGCCTCCTGGGAGGGATTATATCATTTCATCGGTGAAAGCAGTAAGTCTTCCACTGACCAAGGTTTTATGTGAAAGATCTATCTAGTTCTTTGGATTGCATCAAGTAGTTTGCCCAAGTAATTTTAATTTTGAAATTGATTTGCATGTGTATGTTCGCACTCATATAAGCATTAGTGTATGCACAGGTTCTTAGGGTTTTGCTCGTGATAGTTGGTCTGGGCAAGTTTTTAAAAAATTGAGCTTGTCACCTGATGGCCACGTTGCGTAGAAATAATTGGGCCCTAACTTAAGTTCTAACTGTAATGTTTTACTAAAGATAGACTAGAAGGGTGGTATTCTTTTTTAAATAACTTTTGAATTATTTTTATTATTTTCTTGTTTTCTTGCGGACCATGAACTGAGACCATCGAAATTATGGTGTAGTTCATTTGAGATGTTCACATGGGAGTCCTAAAGACTTTGAGCATGTTGGGGAGCTGCAACTCATGGAAAGTTGAATTTTAAATACAGGTTGTGGATGAAGTAATAGTGCTCGTAGTTAGTGTAGCACTTCAATGATTTAACCCAAATTTGATTTTAATTGTCGGTGTGGCAAATAACCAATTTGGCTTTAATGCAAAACAGCAAAAACAATGGGGAAATGTTGATTTTTTCCCACTTACTGGTACATGATCTATTTATATGATGACTTGAATTAGGGTGGAATTTGAAAAAATTGATGGATTATTCCTTCTAGCCCTATAGCTTAAAAAATAGAAAGGGGCAGCCGAGGTCCAGAGATGGTAAATATGAAAAGAATGCAATTTCCATGCACAATACAAATTTTGTAGAAATTTTTTTTTAGACAAGTTGAGTGTTCAAATTCTTTAATGCTTCATTGAATCAATGGTAGAATTAAGACATGCTTCTCCCATGGTTTTATGTAAATTGATAGGTAGCTAATAATCGGGAAATTTGATTTGTTTATCAACTACCTTCTAGGCATTTGTGAACCTACAAAGGTGGTCAATGATATATGATTGTGGTATCTCCCTAGATAGTTTCACGCAATGAGAAAACAACTATACCAGAACCCCTCAAAGAGTTGCAGGTACATGTACTTTCACCAAAAATTTCGAGAACAGAATCTAAAGAAAAGTGAAAAACTTTTTTAACCAAAAAACAAACAAATGAAGAAAAAACATTTTCTAAGTAGGAATGAAACACTCTTTACCTTTAAAACATCTACTTTTCCTCTCCCTCAAAATGCACCCCAAAATGTAATGGGACAACGCATCGCAAGCTTTTATATCGCCTCTCCTCTGGCAACCCCTATGCGAACAATTGAAGATAAGCCTTAACAGAACAAGGGATTGCCCAAGCTTACCCACAAACAGAAAGCATCAAGTCCCAAATGTCAGAGGCCGCCCCCACCAACCAACCCCCCCCCCCCCCCCGACAGTGCAATAATACTTGTCAAATCCCTGCACCCTTGCACATGCATCACCAGTCAGCCAAGAACTTAACCTGCTTCCTCAAATCGTCAATTACCACGAGAACCATGGCTAGTGGTCACTGCTTAGTTACTGCAATGGGTACCGTTGTTTTTGTGGTTCAACACTACCTCTCCATGTGATAATTCTTATTGGTTTATACCAAGCGATTCTGTTCCAACCTATCAAAAGGCTGGAATATGACAAAAAGCTGACTTGGTATACGGTGGATGTGGTGGGCATTACCTGCTTTTGGGTGATATAAGAGGGGCACCTGGAATAATATCAATTAGAGCAAGGAGAAGTGAGAAAAATGGTTAAAGCTTCATTTGGGCCAAAGCTACCCCAGTGCAGCTTTGGGCTAAATGCGATTTCAAGGTTAGCTACATTCCTAATGAGTTTGTGCCTTCGTGGTATAAACAAACAAGCACAGGAATGCTTCTAGGGTTGGTTTTGCTAGTGATCTACTTGTTAACTTTGGCTTTGAATTGGCTCTAGTGTACTCTCTCTCTCTCTCTGATTTGTACGCGGTTGCACGTGAGGAAATGTCGTCCCACATTGCTTAGGAGTGGAATGAGTCATCACTTAATAATATTTGGGACCTCTCCACGAGGAATTGTGCCCATTGGTCTTTCAAGGGCTTTCTTTTGATTGCTTAACTAGTACCGTGCATGTTGTCACTGTTTTGCTTTATTGAATCTGTTAGCTGGGTTCTGGAATACCCAAAAATAAATGAGTTAACAAAGATTTCCTTAACAGTATTAACAAAAAGACATCTAGTTAATTCTCTTCAATTCGTTCTTTTTATGTTCAGCAATTTAGTATGTTCACTGCTATCGCTCATTTCATTGAGGTTGTGACCCATCTCACAATTGCTTACCTGTGACCAAGTCATATGAAATTTTGTTTTGAATTCAATAGCTAGTTCTCAGGTTTTACGAAATTCAATTCATTTTAGTGCTTAAGCCAAAATACTTAAGAAATTTCAGCTGCCATGATTACCACACATTTTTGTTTTGCTCGTGTTTATACTTTTAATAGCCAACTGTTGTTTTTCTTGACCTGCAGAGATGTCTTCCACAGGATCGTTTGGATGAGCATTTTGTTATACATATGGTAATTTTCAGATTTGAACAGCTTTTTTATGCGCATCATGAATAATGTCTTGCCTGCTGACGGGTACATGACCTTTTGTAGTTTTAGTTAATTGCTCTTTCAAATGTTTCACTTTCACTTAAAAATAGATCAACCACTTCTTGGATGGTGGTGGGTGGGTAAGCTATGATCTATTAGTGAAAATGTGGTCAGCATTGCCCCATGCATAAGATCTACAAGTCAGAGACAGCTCTAAGAATTAGTCACTTCTTGTCCTTTGAATCTACTTGACCTCGTGAGTCGTGTCTATTTTCGCCTAAGAATTGCTTGTGTTCAATTGACTGTAGCCCTTTTCGTTAATGCTTATAAGTCACTTGTAGAGTTTATGTGCTTGAAAATAGTTTATGTGTGGCATTTGGAATGAGTGCTTATACAAGCAATATAGTTTATCTAGCTGTGGCCTATCTTGATCTAGCTTTGTAAAATTTGCAAAATAGAAGCAAATATCCTCCACCCATCCCCATTGAACGAAATGAACATCTGATCCCTCAGTCCCCCCATTGCCGCAACTGCCCAAATTGCTTGCCCGTACTCTTCTGCCCTACACCAAAGATATGAAAAGTTGATCCAGCTTTGGTTGATATTATTTTCTTAGGTTTTCTCCTATGTTACTAGGGAACACTTATAACATAGTGAACTTTGTTTAGGTAACCACGTTACGAAACTTTATACACATTTAATACAAAAGAGTGAATTCATCTATAATCTACCCAAGGCAATACCCAAAAATTTGCCAAGCAACTAAATATAAGAAATTAAAAATATAAAGACATTGGAGTTTTGGCAAGAGAAAGTGCAAGAAAATTGGCTGTTGTTCTCCTAGAAATGTGTTTTGTGTGAAAATTCTGAGGATTAATAGTTTCTTTTATGGGATGTTTTATTGCTTGAAAGAAGTTCTAATTGCGGTTTCTATATTAATCTACACCGTTGTACCAAAATTAAGGGCATGTGTACCACATTCCCATATGATCCGAATTCGAGTTGGCATTGATTTACTCTTGGGATGACGCAAAATATTAAGGCTTCTATCCTTTCTACAGAGCTGGAATTTTTGTTGCTTTTCATGATATGTTCATGAAGTTTCATAAAGAAGGGCATTAAGGGAATGCCATGCATACAGATACAAGTCCATAGAGAGAAAAGGTCCTATATACTTCCGCGAATCCATAAGCTCTACAAAGTCCAACAATTGGTCCTTAGAGGAATTGAGTTCTTGGTACTTCGGGTTGACCTTTCCGTGGGGGTCTGAAGTTTGATCTGTCTTATGGAAACATGTAACAGAAACTAAACCAAACAGGGCCTTGATGTTCACCGCAGTTAGGGGTCAACTGAAACTGCAGGGAGATACACTCTTTTTTCCACTGAAGCTGAAGAATAGCTCGGTGATCACTTTGAATTTCTTTTGAGACACATAATCACATTATAAATGCAACTTTCAAGAACCAGTACCAAATGCACAAATATGGAGCTTTCTTTTTTATGTCAAATATCATACACAACTGGGACATGGCTTAAATGCATCAAGACGCAAGACGAAAAAGGCTTACGTAAAAAGGCTTAAAGCCTTAAATGCTTAGGAAATATCTTAACTAGGCATTGTTCCCAAAATGAACCTGGAATGTTGGGGCTATAATTGGATAACATGGTCGATAATTTGACTCATTGAAGCATACCTTGTGAGGATCATTTTTCTCAATCTTGGCATTGCATATCCATTTCAAGTTGCTTTTAGTTTTTGCTTGTGCATCATAGCATAGCTTGGTGTAGAACTCTTTAGTGCTTTCTGTATTTGGTTGTCGAGCTCTTTGTTATCTTTTTAATCCAATGAGTTACCTTCAAGTGCTTATCTGCTTCTGCATGTCTTTTGAGGCTTGTAGGTTAGGGTTAAGACTTAGTATCATGAGTGAGAGTCACGCACCATGGTTAAATTTGTCATTGACATCTCACTAATAATTACTCAAAATTTGATTTTTCTGTTGATATGTCACCGTTGGTTAGAATCGAGGTATGCATTGACCCTAGGTTTCAGTTGATGTCTTAGTATCTCGTACTGTTGAGAGATGTAGTATGTTTTCCTAAGCACCAAGATAAAGTTTGGATGACCTTTAGAATGAGAAGTTTAAGGTTAGAGAAGGACAAACAAGAAAGTGAAAAAGGAAGTCTCCACGATTGCAATACAATTCAAACATGTTTCTTCTAAGGATACATGAGTAACATGACTCATCCTCAGGCAATATATTTTGACAAACTTTATTTGCAATTTACAACCCAAGCCAACACAGCACATTGAACGCAGACATATATATGTATATATGTCGATATACTTATACTTGCATATTTAGAAGAACTTACTTGGTGGCAGGTAAGCTCTTTTGTACAAGATTTCACGTAGGCCTTGCGTTTAACTACTAGTTGATATTGTTCTTCTTTGGATGCTTGGGATTTGGTATTATAGTAGGTGAATTGGCATGGAGATTGATATTGTGCACCTATGAGGCTATTGTGGATAGAGGTCTATGTTGAGATCTTGTTGGCTTCCCTTGTTTCAATGGTGTTTGATGAAGGCAAATTGTTGACAGATTTTAGGCTATGTTCGGTTTTCTTCTTAAAAAAAAAAACGATTTGTTTGAATATCTTGACTACTTTGTGATTCGCGTTTCTTTTGTCTGTAGTAATTTTTTTAAGTTTTTCTTTTTTTTAAAACTTGCTGGGTATATTTTTGTATTCCTTATACAAACTTGTTGTTTTGTTGTCTAGACTAGATGGACCCAAAAAGTAAAAATGTTCCGCAGAAGTTTTGGAAAAGTTGACTTAAGCGAAAAAATACGAAACCCTACATATCCTTCTGTGTTCGGTTGTCTTTTATGAAAGGAATTTTTAATTTAGTCAACCTTTTTTTAAAAAAAAAATTCTAGATGTTTTTACAGTTTGGGTACATCTAATCTTGACAATTAAAAAGTATAAAAATGGCAACGTTATAAAAAATCTAATAAAAATGAGAAGAAATAGCCAACTTTGACTTGGCTTTTTGACTTTTTTTGAATATTTGTTTTTTTTTCCGTGAATTTATGTAGAAAATTTCCAAAGCTCCTTATATTTCAGATAGAGCTGCACTAGACTCTAGACATATCAAAATAGTAAAGGTACGATTTCCAAAATTCTAAAAATAAGTCCCTAACTATATTAAAAAAAAGAAGCACGAATCGTGAAGCATTCAAACATACTCAAAAATGAGTTTTTTAAGAAGACAACCGAACAGTCGAACACAACCTGCTATTAATCAAAAGTTTGTTGGCTATTTGTGCTAGTGTTGCAGAAGCGGAACTCTATCCTCTATTTCCAAGTCATATAGTTATGATCTACTTCCGAATGACATAGTTGATAGTTGTTGTGCTAAAGTGCTAACCATGTCATATCTGCTTGGTGTACAATTCAGAAAGTATATGTTTAGGTGCAAGACTTGTTATTTATGTAGACTCTGTAGTTCTATGTATGCTTAACTTCAAACAAAGAATGAAGTAACACAACAATGGTTATGCTAATGGTTCGGGAGCTGGTCTGAGGTAGTCGATGGGCCATTTTTGTTCTCCCTATAATTGTAATACTGTTTTGGCTCAAATATTGGTCGGTACCGGCCGGTGACTGGCTGATAGCGGTTGGTACCGGACTGATGTATGGTATCAGTAGAAAACCGATCTCTAGCCGGTATGATATTCAGAACCTTGATTTATATAGCTTAAATACTTATTGATGTAAACGTATAGTTCGTGTTCCCATCAATTAAACAAGGCAAAGAGGCCTAATTTAGAAAGATGCTATCATCCTGTATCGTGCAAAGAAATTGCCTGATGACTGGTCCGTTGTTGATTAGGACTTTGCAATTGAAACGCGTCTTTGCATTTCTAATTTTCTACAGCTTAATTTCTTTTTTATGGGAACATATAGTTTATTATTAGTATTTATAATTAAATGATTATTATTCAATTTCTTATACGTTGACGTAGACAAACTGTGACATAAGTTGATTTTTTCGCTAATGTTTTCATTGTCTTGTTACAGGAAGGTGTTAATATCTTAGCTGTTAATTACGGTTCTCCTGGAGCATGTCCATATCCTAGGCAATTGAAACTTGTAAGTTTGTGTCAACACACTTTCTCTCTCTCTCTCCATCGATTCATGGGACCTCATTTTTAAGGCCTTTGTCATGAAAACACGTAGAGCATCCAACATTCCAACTCTAAACAATTGGCAATGAGTGGTGAGTCTGCCCAAACTCATATACCAGTTGCGGAGGTTATAATTAACCAATGTGGGACAAATTATTATACTCGCACTCACGTGTGACCATTGACCCACATACGGAGAGGTAAACAAAGGATCCATGATATAGGGATCGCAATTAAATAAGGTGCACTCAAGGGCAACCAATAGGGCAATCAATTGCCGATAAAAAAAAAATTTAGGGCAATCACTCAAGGGAGTTTTAACCAAAAGTATTTGAAAGCTAGCTCTAATAACATGTTAAAGCATCCACCTCAAAACCAATTGGCAACAAGTGGTGGCCCGTTCATATGTCACTTTTGGTGGTTATAGGTAACCAATGTGGGACAATCTGTTCCAGTAACTTTACTTCTATTGATCTCTTTTTAAGATGACGCAATATAGAGAAAAAGACAGGTTTAGGGGTAATCCTTGGCTTCTTTGGGATCATAGTTAGAATCGTACAATTTGATACGATTCAGTGGGTCATCGATACGGGTAGGTTGCATGAATCGGAAATGGCTGCGAATCGCAAGTGAATAGGTGAATCGTTAGATTCACTTTCAATTCGCTGAATTGAGTTTTGAGTCCTTCTTGGCCTTTTTATTGTTGGAAAAGGGTTCAGACTATGTTTTTGAGATTTTTAGTATTGTTGTATGCCATCAGTTGTCTATGTTTCTCATCATTTAACTTTTAAAGTATATTTCTCTCTCGTTAAGGATTATAGGTAATAAGAAAGGGAAATTTTTTTCTGGGGTTAATCGAAAATGACATGGAAATTGGAATACAACCACCCTAAAAGACCTTCTAAGGGTTTCCTTTGTACTTTTAACTCTTTCTCACAAAAAGGATCATAAGTAGGATTCACGAATCCTCAACTCTTTCTTGAATTAGTTTTTGCCATTCTGCTCTATCAAGGCTATACGCTTAGATTGATTCATTGAATGTGCATCTGTTTTTCTTCAGGACCTTATGTCAACTTAGCTCTTTCCCTCCCTGCATTTCCTTTAGTGTGAACATCCATCTCTTCCTTAGTGTTGCATTTACCAGTTTTCGTAATATGACCATATTGTATTAGTAGGTTTCCTCAATTTATACATGTCTATTCAAGTGTTGTTATTCTTACCAATTCAGAAATATTTTTATTCCTTCTTAGTCTTGGCAAAATATACAATTTAGAATCCTCATATTTGGTTTATTATTGTGTTGTTTATTAGTTGCCCAATTTTACCTTCAGTTCAATGTTGATTGTTGGCCTTGTGGGTGTTATTGTATAATTTTTCTTCCAATTTTATTGGTATGTGTCACGACCCAACACAGAGGGGACCGGCCAATGATAAGAAATCACCCGACGTCTTTTAAAACCGTGAGGGCATCAAAGCTCATTGAACTTCGCAGTTAAGTGTGCTCACCTTGCAGCAATGTTGGGATGAGTGACGTACTAGGAACTGGGAAGTCCATGGAGCATGGGCGGCGGACAATGGTGTACGATGTAGGAGCAGGTCGTTACAGTATGCATGTGCATTCACCACTCCACTTGAGTCAATTAGTTGTTAATGTCATCCAGTGAAGATTTGGCCAGTGACGAAATGGATTTTTTAGTCGCATCACTGGAACCTTGTAGTTGTTTTTGTATCCAGTGAAGATTTGGCCAGTGACAAGATGGATTTTTTAGTTGCATCACTGGAACCTTTGATCTGTGATTTGTTTCGTGTATTTCATTCAGCCTGCAAAGTGGTCCTTCAACTCATACACAGTCTTGAAGAACAGCGAGCAGGCACCAAGGTAAACAGATCATTTATGCCTTTTGTCCTTCATAAATTTTTGTTTCTAGACAAATTCAATGCAAGGTTTGAGGGCACTTAAAGGTGAAGGTAGATAAAATAAGGTGTTAATTCTGAGAGGTGTATACACCACTGACGTAGTAGAAGTAGTCTCATGGTTTGGGGTCACCTGACTACATCTCTGCTCTCGATCTGATCTATATTGTCTTTCCCTTTGCATCCATAACCTCTGTTGGAGGTGCATGATGCAACCAAAGATACCCATAGATAATGTAGAGAGAGAAACTCCCAAATGGGATACAAAAGAGACTAGCTCTTGATAATATTTGTTCAAAATGATAAAAGCTACCAAAAGAAAGGACTCCAACACCTATATATAGACTCAATACAAAAAGACAAAAATACCCTTACTACATACTACATCATACTCCCCTACTAAAAAGAAACTTGTCCTCAAGTTACGGTAGTGTCCTCCGGCAAGTAGGGCACCAAATGTTGCACATTGAATGTGTTGGAAATGCTCAAGTGAGAGGGTAAGCGGACTTGATAAGCATTGTTATTGATCTTCCGCAAGACTTCACAAGGACCCACTTTCCGATCGTTCAACTTCATGCAAGCACCGTGAGGATGCCTATCCTTGCTCAAGATAACCCAAACAAGATCCCCTTCTTTGAACAAAACCTCCCTTTTGTGTGCATCAACGGCCGCCTTATACTTCGCATTAGACTTCTCAAGGTTGAGCTTAACTTGAGAGTGGATATTCTTCATAAACGTAGCCATATCTTCCGCCTTGGAGTGTCCCTTCTTAGGGGTTGGCAAAGGAACGAGGTCAACCACGCTAGAAGGTTTCGATCCGTAAACCGCTTCAAATGGGGAAGTGTGGATGGTGCGGTTTAGAGAAGAATTGTAAGCAAACTCCGCCAAGGGAAGAATTCCATCCCAACCTTTTGGATGTTCACCAACTAAGCATCGCAACAAATTCCCAAGACTCCGGTTTACCACTTCCGTTTGACCATCGGTTTGAGGGTGAAAAGAAGTACTAAAGCATAAGTTGGTTCCAATCTTCCTCCACAAAGTCCTCCAAAAGTGGGCAAGAAACTTAGCATCTCTATCGGAGACAATAGAAGTAGGGACACCATGCAACTTATAGACCTCCTTGAAATAGAGATTGGCAATGTTAGTCGCATCCATAGTCTTCTTACAAGGTATGAAATGAGCCATTTTTGAAAACCGATCCACAACCACCATGATAGAATCACTCCGCCTTTGCGTAGGAGGAAGCCCCAAGACAAAATCCATACTCACGCATTTCCAAGGACTTTCCGGCACCGGTAAAGGCAAATACAACCCTGCATTAGTGGCTGTCCCCTTACTCCATTGGCAAGTTTGGCACCTTTGCACATAGCCCCCCACATCTTTACTCATTCCCGGCCAATAGTATGCATCTTGAAGCAATGCTAGAGTCTTATCCTTGCCAAAATGACCCAACTTGTGACTTTCAGCCAGCAATTGCTCCCTTAAAGAGCATGTAGGGACACACAACTTAAGTGCTTTGAAGAGAAATCCATCCTTCAACATGAAACATGGATCGATAACCTTATTACCCTTTTGCAAAGCATCGATTATCTTACTAAAGTAAGGATCTTCGGCATAGAAAGTGCGAAATTCTTCAAACCCAACAACCTTGTTCTTCATTTCCACCAAGAGAGCCACTCTTCTACTCAAACCATCGGCCACTTTGTTGAGAATCCCCGATTTGTGCCTCAAAGAGAACGTGAATTGTTGTAAATAACCCACCCACTTGGCATGCCGCTTATTGAGATGTTGTTGGCTATTGATGTACTTAAGAGCTTCATGATCGGTGTTGAGGACAAATTCCTTATAGGCAAGGTAGTAACTCCAATGCTTGATAGCTTGGACAATGGCATAGAATTCCAAGTCATAAGTAGAGTACTTGAGTTTAGCACCGTTCAACTTCTCGCTAAAGAAAGCAATAGGTTGACCACATTGGCTTAAGACTCCACCAATTCCCACTCCCGAAGCATCACAATCAAGCTCAAAAGTTTTGTCAAAGTCGGGTAAGGCCAAGATAGGAGCTTCAGTAAGCTTGGACTTCAACAATTTGAAACTCTCGGCGGCTTCTTCGGACCATATGAACACCCTTTGCTTGAGGCAATCGGTAAGAGGAGCCGCGATAGTACTAAAGTTGGCAATGAACCTTCGGTAGAAAGTAGCTAACCCATGAAAACTCCTCACTTCATGAACACTTGTAGGCGTTGGCCATTCCACAATTGCTTTAATCTTGTCTTCATCCATGTGAACCCCTTTTGAAGACACCACATACCCCAAAAATACCACCTTGTCAACGGCAAAACTACATTTCTTCAAGTTCCCATAAAATTTCTCTCTTCTCAAGATTTCAAAGACTTGTTGGAGGTGGAATGAGTGATCTTCAAGACACCGACTATACACCAAGATATCATCAAAGTACACAACTACACATATACCCAATAGAGGTTGAAGCATTTGAGTCATTACCCGCATAAAAGTGCTTGGAGCATTGGTAAGACCAAAAGGCATCACAAGCCATTCAAAAAGGCCATGAGGGGTCTTGAAAGCCGTTTTCCATTCATCTCCCGGGCGAACTCGAATTTGATGATAACCACTTCTTAAATCAATCTTTGAGAAGACCTTTGAACCGGCAAGGCAATCCAACATATCATCTAGCCTCGGAATGGGAAAGCGGTACTTGATAGTAATCTTGTTGATAGCTCTACTATCCACACACATCCTCCACGAACCATCCTTCTTCGGAGTCAAAAGAGCTGGCACCGCACAAGGGCTAAGGCTTGCCCTTATGTAGTCTTTCTCTAGGAGATCCTTAACTTGCCTTTGAATCTCTTCCCTCTCCCTTGGGGACATCCTATATGCAGGCTTGTTCGGAAGGGGCGCCCCGGGTACCAAATCGATACAATGTTGAATATTTCGCAAAGGAGGCAATTCGGGAGGCAACTCTTGAGGAAACACATCAACATACCCCTTCAAAAGTTTAGAAATCACCTCGGGAACATCCGACACACCCATATCCGCCATAGGAACCAACACTAGAACATACCCAGTTTCTTGACTTTCCTTGAGAAATCCCTTAGAAGCAAGCAACGTAGTGGGAGGAGGCTTTGTAGTCACTTTCTCCTTCATAGGTAACAAAGTGAATTGTCGCTTCTCCTTAAGGACGGTGTAGGTATTCTTCTTTCCATCATGGATGGAATGCCTATCATATTGCCACGGGCGACCAAGTAGTATATGACAAGCATCCATAGGAACCACATCGCACCAAGCTTCATCAAAGTACTTTTGCCGAATAGAGAAAGATACCAAACACCTTTTAGTCACCTTGATTTCATTACCCTTCTTGAACCAAGAAAGGGTGTAAGGATGGGGATGCTCCTCCACTTTGAGTTGTAACTTGTCCACCACCTCTTGAGAGACTACATTCTCACAACTTCCACTATCAATAATCATGTTGCAAACTCTACCGCCAACATTGCAAGTGGTGTAGAAAATGTTAGTACGCAACCAATCTTCATTACTAGCATCTTTAGGAGTAAGGAGAGTCTTTTTGATCATCAACGCATAGCCTTCTTCCTCCTCCTCATCACCCCCAATTTCTTCATCATAAACGGGAATATCATCTTCACAACTTTGTTCCACAACCTCCTCAATGAAAAGTGCCTTGTTACGACCTCCGGAAGCCTTACGACAATCCGAAGACTTGTGACCCGGTTCCCCACACTTGAAGCACTTAAAACCCCCACTTTGGAATTGATTTCGAGCCCCCGAAGCACCGGATTGAGGCTGACTTTGAACGGGTGTTGAAGCCTTATCCGCTCGATTTTGAGTACCAACCCCGGAAGAAGCACCTTGGCCACCACTAGATGAAGAACCACCCCTAGCATAAGAGTAAAAGGGCTGCCCGGACTTGGAACCGCCTTGATATTGTTGCTCGGATCTCGAAAATTTCCTTTTTTCTTGCTTTTCGGCCACCAAGGCCCGATTGTAAGCTTCTGAAACCGTCCACAAAGTTTGCATAGCAAGGGCATCTTGGATTGTGATTGTCAACCCACGTATGTACCTTGCAACCATTTGATCTTCACTTTCATTCAAATCAACTCTAGCAACAAGTTGATGAAAAGCCTCCGTGTACTCATCAACACTTCCAACTTGTTTGAGATTATGCAAATTCTTGTAGAGGTTTTGCATATAGTTGAAAGGCAAGAATTGCTCATTGAGTTTCTTCTTCATTTTCTCCCATTCTCATAATCTTTCCCTTTCCTCTTCGTAGTCTAATTCCTTGCAATTGCTCCCACCAAGCGGAAGCTCTTCCTTTAAGGCGAATAGCCACTAACTTCACCTTCTTCTCCTCAGAGACGTCTCCATAATCAAATACTCTTTTTACCGTATTAATCCAATCAACAAACTCATTTGGGTTAAGACTTCCATTGAACTCGGGAAGTTCAATCTTGATATTATTTTCCCACCTATAAGGAGAGTGAGTGGAAGGTGGTCTACGCCAATTCGGATCACCAAAAGGATTGTCAAAGTGACTTTGAGAGTCCTCGGACCCTCCACTACCTGCACGCGACACTTGCAAGCCTTGCACCATCGCCGTTAGGGTAGCAACTTGTTGTCTCAACTCTTGAATCTCATGGTTTTGGTTGCCAAACTCATTCTCTTCACCATTGTTCACTACAAAGCCTCTACCTCTACCTCCTCTTCTACCTCTAGCCTGATAAGCCATTACAATACTAGCAATCAACTCCAAACAAGCAAATCAACCCAAATATTGAAAACCCAGTC